>CM047811.1:81434706-81651178 GCA_026214975.1 Gentiana macrophylla
AATGCTCTATTCAACCGATGGTAGTCTTCGGGATGTCCGTGATGTTTCTCGCATTCCGAAATTCTCTCACTAATTTCTCGAGTCCCAAGGATTGTCGGCCAAGAATATCCCGATGTTACAACCTTCTGGCCAAGGAGCTGCTAGCTGGATGGCCCCCTGCTGGTCCCTTGAAAAGGCTTTTGGTTGTTTAGTGGGGTGAATAAACTTAACACTTAAAACTTTTGGAGTTAACAAATCCCAAGAATTTAAGGTAGCAGCCTCACGACCGCTTCAGTCTCGCCGATCGTTGATATTACATCGGATTTGTTGCAAAGCTGGAATATATTTAGTTTAAGCCTTATTACTTGTTGTTTTAAATATGATACCAAGTATTAGATACTCGTAGTGAGTGTGTGATTCGGCTGCTAGTTTCAAGAAGTTGATGTGATTTGTATACTAAATGTGTAAAGTAAATAGGCAGATTTTATAGTGGTTCCGGTGTGGTGTAACTCGTCAAGACACTCTTCTCCTCGTGATGTTGGAGGAAATTCACTAGAGATCTTTGAGGTTGCGCTATAAAATCCCTAAGTCGCTTGTCCTTCACCAATAACTATGGCTTCACAAACCGAATATTTGAAACAGGTAGGGATTGTCGCTCCAAAGTATTCCACTCGGTCCTGAAGCGGTAGGATTGCCTCTTCACCACCTCCACCACAAACAATGCTTCTTGACACCTAAGTGCTTCTTCTGTCTTCAAAGAGGTTTCTTATGAAAGAAAGTTTGAATCAAGAAGGCGATTCTAAATCTTTCAAAGAAAGCCTTTGATCAGATGAAATGATCGCCAGCCTGAGTCTTCAAGTGTGTATTCTTGATGTAACTTGATAGCAAAGTTACACTTGAAGGGTTTTCTAGATCAAGAGCTTTATGCTCTGAATGTCAACATAGGTGATATTCTTGATAAGAACTTGATAGCCTCAAATAGATTATTTGTTTTTCATCACTTTTCATCACTTATATCCGAATCAGAGTCTTCTATTTATAGGTGAGAATCATGTGACTTATGTTTGAAATTCAAACATAGCCGCTTTCAGATTTGTCTACATCTTGACTTGCTTTTGTGTCAAGTATATAGTAATCGATTAATCGCCGCTTGCTTTTTGTCGGGGCCATCATTCCACCCTTGACTTGTGTCCATTGGTTAATCCTTTGAATCTTTCCGACGTCCCTTTAATCTTGACCATTGATTTGTTGACAAAATCAAGACTTGTAATTTGTCCTTATCCTTGTAATCTTCCAATGTAACCTTTGATTAAATCGAGATTTACATTCAAAGCAGATACTGTGTATATTAGTTCGCTAAAATTCATGTCGCTTAGTCGCCTTAAGTTTGTCGTGTTTATAAAACACTTCAAATTGACTTTCTTTATCTAACTCTTTATCTAACTTTTGATTGTGAAGTTAGAGTACACCATTTTGAACATAACCAAGTTCCAATCACCACTTAACTTATGGAACTTAGACTTGTACACAAGGTATATGTAATTAGTTTAGGTCAACACACTTCCCTAAATTCTCGATTCCATATCCTTGACTTTAAATACTAAGTTTGATCACTTAGCCTTCAATAACCGAGTTTGAATCCTCGGCCTTCATTTTTCAAGAGGTTCCTAACTAGTCTAATCGACCTAGCCGCCTCATCGACTGTAGACAGTCTCATTGACACCACCAACACCAAATTACATTGCTTGTTTGATCAAACCTATACAAAGATCAAACTATAATAAACCTATACATTTGATTCTAGACATCTTTTGCCTTTGATCTATAACAACTAGTCCTGGCACTCATCATTAAAACTTAAAATATGTCCAACAATTTCCCCATTTTTAGTGATGATGCCAATATACCTCCTTACAACAAAGCAAAAAGATAAAATAAAAAGAGAAAAATTCACTCATTTCTCATTATAATCATATTTGTTCAAAATTATTACAAACCAGATCAATGTAATGACATAACAATGTAAGTGTGTCGATCTAGTTTCGCCATTGTCTTGTTCTCTTTCTCATGTAACTCCTTGATTTCTTTGACAACATCCAACATCCATTGGTTTTCAATTAGTGAAAAATCAACCCAATGATTCAGCTTCTTTCCACCACTTCCAGCTTCGGTAGAGTTAATCTTATGTTATGAACACTCAAGCCCTGGCCCCATGTAAAATGTTTGAATTCATCCAATGAATCCCTTGTCGCTTGGACAGCTTCCCGCCTACCTCTTCCAACTCTATAAGAAGCTCTCTGCTTTGACTCTTGTTTCAAAGTTTCACCCCAAAAAGGAATTCACCCTTATGAAATCCCACGCAATGATAGGTTTCTTCCTTCCATAGTATAGCTTCTTATATTCTTTTAAGAGGTCATCATTCAACTGAATCCTGCCAGGTACAGGTTTCCTTAACTCATTTGTATCATCCTCCCATCTCTTCTTTGCAAAGATTTTTGTAGCCTCCTTTGCTTCTGCTGTAAGGCCCTCTTCCCCCTTATTGACATCATCAACAAACCGGGACAGTAGACCATGAACACTCTCCTGTGTGATCACTAAGTTAGCAAGTTGACCTTCCATAATCTATGTTCTTGTGTCAACTGCAGTGAACCTTCGTTCCATAGTTTGTTCCAAAGCAGATTGATCCTATCAAGAACCTTAGGATCCAATGCAAAGAAAGTTGATGTGCTTCAACAGGGTGAGGTACAGAGAGTTTGATGCCTCAAAGAAGCTTGTCAAGCTTTTTGTTTAGTGAGGCAAACTGCTCATTCAAATATTTATCTCTCGTGTGTGTATTGCCTTGTTTTATGCCTCTTACATCTTTGGTTAGGTCAAAGAATGGCATATTGAGTAGAAGTGATGTTGGAAGCAACTGCCTCAAGAGTTCTTCCTCTATTTTCCACCAGTTGACCAAGTCTTCAAATCTCTGTTTGTCTATTCAATTGAGCTCTCACTGTGTAATATCATCCTCACAGCCTTTCAATTCATCCAAAATCACCACCGAATTGCATTCATTCCAAACCATTCCACAAAGAAACCCCTCCAAGAGTCAATGCTCAACATCATCATCACCGGGTTGCCTAACAACCATTGCTCTTGTCCCGTCCCATTCATGGGGTTCGTGGACCTTCTTCAACAACATCTTCAAAAATCTCCTCCAAAATTAGATCTTTGCAAAGTTGAGGTTCCAATACATGTTCCTCCTCAAAATTGGCACATGTGCCTCGCTGAGGTTCATCATCAACTTGTTCTTACTCTGCATTTGGAACTCCTCATCACTAAAGTCATAGTCCAACAAATTGCTCATCCTCATCAACAAATACCGCTAACTATCCTTTCCTTAGTAGCTTTAACTTAAGTGGCCTTCATCGCAATAACAGTGTTCTTCAAAGCACTTGTGCTACAATAACTCTCTTCAAACTGCATAAGGGTTTCTCCAAACCCATTGTAGGTTCCAACCTTTGTTCAAAGCCGTCTGCTCTCAAAGAACCCGAACCTCCTGCTCCGACTTATATTCAGTGTCGTTTGTTCCTCAAAGAACTCGAATCCACCCTGTAACGAGTGGGTGATTCCTCCAAACCCATCACCAAATCTAGCCTTTGTCCTAACACTGCTTGTTCCTCGCTGATTAAGACTCTCAGCACAAGAATTTAAGGAAATTCGCCAAATTTTCTTCTAGACTCCTCTAGCATCAACTATCTTCTCAGAGAACATCAACAGCTTGAGATAAAGTATCCCGAGTGTCAAACCACTCCCCGACATCGAAATGAATCTTCGTGAATCGAGGTCAGCTCACTATGTGCAATTACCATCTTCTCATCCAAATTTTCATGGCCGATCGTCGGTAGCCTTGTCACCTTCAAAGCAGTCGACCGCCATTTCCTTAGTAGATCTTGACCCGCCTGCTTCAACAGATGTTTCTTGGCCACTCTACATCGACTCCTCAGGAACATAGGATGATCATCATCTCGAATCGATGAGGATGAATCATCACTATCCGGTGTAAACTTGGGATCCTTAAACTTAATGTTCTTCTTTGCTTGCCATCTTCTATAATTGCCATCGCCTTCATCTCCAACAGAGAAGTATCAATCACCCAAGCATACTTTCTACTTCTAACTGCTCAAATGCCCATTCTTCAAAACCACTCATTGATCAAGAAATGTTTTTGTCTCTTATAAAATCCAAACTTCCATTCAAAGTACTTTTGAACCCTTTGAAGTCAGTGGTCCACCCTTTCTTTCTTTGACTTCTTTTCTTTTCTTTCATAGGGCTTACTAGGCTTCTTGAGCAAAGTCGCTCAACTTGTTGTCCTCCAAAGGCTTCAACAAGATGAGTCAATGTATCTATAGCAGATGCAAACAGTCAAGAGGGTTCATCAAAGTTGTATATTTGTCCCTACTACCTCCAACTGCTCCACACTAGTTCCCTAACTTGTATGCATATCAAACAGGTCTCAGAGTAGTGTGTTCTTCCCCCGAGTTGTAGCATCCATAGCAGGTCTTGAACAGTTCAACAAGTTCCACAACAAAGCTCAGTACATCAAGCAGTGTGTGCTGTGGTTCTTCCATATGTTGCTCAACAACAACATGAGCATCCTCGTGAGGCTCAACAAGCCTCTTCTTCTTCTCTTTGGTCCTCCAGACCCTTAATTCCTTGCCTTTACCATATACCTTCTTTTTCACAACCTGCTTCTTCTTCTTTGCGTGTTGTTCCTCAATCTCAAGAGAAATTTTCCTTTTCTTCTATCCACTTTCGCTGTTCTTTCAAAATCTCAGCAGCAGATTTCTTCCTTATAACCTCGGGATCTGAATTTCAACTTCAACTGACCTCGACTCAAAAGCAGTTGTTCATCGGGTTGCTACCTTTGTCTTCTTGGGCTTCAAAAGCTCCTGATCTTTCTTGTATCACTAGCCTTTCTTTCTCAAAGAACCTTCTTAGATGCATCAGTTGTGTAACTTGCTTAACCCGCTTCACCAACAAAGATCATCATCTCCATCATTGTCACTCTCTGGCCCTTTCAAAGATCTAAATCTTCATCATCATCCAAACCAGGGTGAGATAACTAATTTCTTGTTTGTATCTTGACTTGTTGATTTTTATAGGTGCAACATCAACAATCTTCAAACGAGTCAAGAGGGCTCAGATCATCAAGCCCAAAGGCGTTGTCTTGACTTCCTTGTCCCATCTCTATCTTCTCTATCACCTTCTTCATGTATCGAACAAAGAATCCGCCCAATCAAACTTCATACTCTTGCATATGATTATCAACAAGTAAATCTTGGGTCCGCATAATGTGTCAAGGCTTCCCATCGAATCCAAGAATGTTTTTAGCAATAATCTTGCTCACAGATTATACTCCATTTCGATATGCTTCACATTGATACTGATGATTTTATGGATTTGTTGATCTTTATTGCATCAACAAACTCCAATCTAGATAGCTCCATTGATTCAGGATTGGTAGGAGCACCATTCCTGTGTCCAAACCGAATACTTCCTCAAGCAAAGTTTGAGGAAATTTCAATCTCCTGGCATTAACAAAGGGTAGTGAATGCCTCTCTATCATCTATAATCACTATATTCCTTCGTAAATTTGTAACATTTGTATAAGAGATGCTTTCCAATCTCGATTCGTAACATCCTCTAATCCTTCATATCTTCTAATTCTTCTACCAATATTGATAGCTAGCTCAATCTTGTTAGCATTAACAACGAACCCTCTAACACTTTGGCTCGCTCCAATATGAACATCACCTTTATCCGCCATTAGAAATTTGAGAAAGATGAAGAGAAAGCTTTGTAAATCAGGTTCACACTTTGTATTCTCAGAGAAAATCAATCAAAATGTAAGCATCACCTTCAGATATTTGTCTCAGATATATAAGTGGAAGAAAGTGGGTAGTAAATCACAGAAAGTATTGTACACATATTGTAGTATTTAACCACGATTAAAGTTGGAATAAATGTGATGTTGCCACGTGTTCCACTAATTGATCCCATAAAGAGTTGTAAATCGCTGGATAATGTAACCGCAGTTATAAAGGATAAGAATAATATCCAATTACTATTGACTTTCATTTAAGTTTGACTGTCTTGTAACGTATACTCCAGCAGACTTGATCTTCAGTAGACTTGGATCAACAACTCGCCGAAAAGATGGCCAAAGACTCACCGACTGTGGTTACTCACGATCTTCTTACTCAGTTGTTTTGTCCAACTGATAATACAAGATGAAGTTTGTTGGACTTATTTTTATGTTTTGATGATGAGTGCCAGACTAGCTGTGATAGTGCAAAGGCAAAAAGATGTCTAGATCAAATGTATAGGTTTATTAGAGTTTGATCTTTGTATAGGTTTGATGAAACAAGATCAGAAAGGTCACCGACTTGTTTCAAACAGATCGGGTCAATATCAAGAGGTAGTTAGGTCGAGACTTTTCTCGAACTCCCAAGACTCGAAGGCCGAGGCTCAAACTCATTTAATGAAGGCTAAGGGATCAAACTTAGTGATTAAAGTTAAGGATATGCAATCGTAATTTAGGCAAGTCTCGTGATGACCTAAATCGATTACATATACCTTGTATAAGGTCTAAGTTCCATAAGTTGGATGATGTTTGGAACTTGGTTATAATTAAAAAGGTGTAATCTAACTTCACAAATAAAAGTTAGATAAAAGAAATCAGCTGCATTAAATTTATTACACAAACAAAATTGCTCAAATAGATCGATAGTATTACAAAGAGACTCGATGAACCCGCCGATAATATACCTCGTTAATTCAAGATTAATTGGAAGATTACATGGATAAGGACAACCAACTACCTCTGATTTATCAAACAAATCAAGGGCTGAGATTAAAAGAACGTTGGGATGATTCAGGATTTTATCCAATGGTTATAAGTCAAAGGGTGGACAGACTGCACTGTCAAAAAGGAAGTCTGACAGTGTCAGTCCTATGAATGGTGACATAAAGCAAGTCAAATGGGACAAAAACCAGGAACGGTTATATTTGAATTTCAAATACAAGTCACATGCATTCCTACCTATAATTAGAGGACTTTCAACTCAGAAAAAGATGATGATTGATGAACTTTAAGAGAAAAATATAAGAGATAATTTGAATGAAAAAGCACCTCACGAACCTATCGAGCTTAACCTTATCGATCCGTAAAGATTCTTCAAGTGTATTCTCAGATTCAAGCTACATCAAATATACACACTTGAAGACCGCAAGTCGCTGATTATATCATCCTAATCAAGTCGCCGTGAATCAATCATTTATTTGATTCAATCTTTATTTTATAAAGAACTCCTGGTCAAGACAAAGAAGCACAAATGTGTGAAAGATCGTTGTTTGTGGTGGAGCCGGTGAAGAGGCAATCCTACCCTTCAAGGACCAAGTGAAGACCTTGGAGCAAAGAATCCTACATGTTCCTAGTTTTCGCTTGGAAGCCATAGTCATTGGTGAAGGACAAGCAATCTTAGGAATCTTTGTAATGTATACATCAAAGATCTCTAGTGAATTACCTCCAACATCATAGAGAAGAGTGGACTGGCTGTGATTACACCACCCGGAACCACTATAAAATATGCTTACTTACTTTCAGATTTACATTTCGTATTTAGTTTATCATACACATCAACCTATCGAATCTAGCAATCGAACTCACGCACATACACTAATGAGTATCTAATACTTAGTATTATATTTAACAACAAGTTTCAAGGCTTTATTTTGGATATAAACCACTGCACAAATTCAAGAAAATTAACCATCAAGAGACTCATGTATCAAGAAAGTTATCGAGGTATCAAGCAGACCATCAAGCATCAACAGTCGCTAAACTTGTCGAGTTTGTTAGCTCCAAAAAGTTTTAAGTGTTAAGTTTATTCACCCCTTCTAAACTTAACCAAAGCCTTTCAAGGGACCAACAATTGGTATCGGAGCAAGGTTTCGCTCAAGTAATCCTACTTGTTGTGCTTGTGAAAATACTTTGAAAACCTTTTCGAATCAATGATTTTCAAAGACTTGCATCATAGATAACAACCAAAAGATGCTAGAACAATGTTGATGTGTTCTCGCAGATCGCTTTTGATGAATATAAACGTCCGATGCAAAGCTTACCTTGTCGCAACCCATGATGAAATGATGGATGTGCTCACAGATGGACCATTGGAGATTACAAAGTCAAGAATATGGGTGAAGAGACTCAAGACATTCCAAAGCCTAAAAAGGAATGGATCAAGATAGAAAGAGAGCAAATCAACAACATTGCTATTGATATTATCTACGTAACTCGATAGCAATATGTACATGAAAGTGAAAGATTGTAAAACAAAGAAAAGAACTTTGGGACAAACTACGCTTGATCCGTGAAGGCATCGATGAAATAAAGAAGAATAAAATCAGTGGTGGCAAAGAAGAAGTTCCAAATGTTTGAAATGAAACCAAATGAAACCATTGAACAAATGGAATCTAGTTCAATGCAATTCTAGATGAACTCATTCTCGTGGTGTTAATTACTCAAAAGAAGAAATCAACACAAAAATCTTGGAAGCTTTACCTGCTACAGATGAATGAAAGATGAAGGTGACAGCTATAGAAGAAATGAGAAGACCGCATGAAGAAGATTCATTCAAGTTATTCTCAGATCTTAAGGCATATGAATTCAAAAAGAAGTTGTCACCGCCATTTAAAAAGAAGAGCCAAAACCACAAAGACCGGGCCGCTTCACATCAAGAAGAAGGATCAAGCTCAAGATGAATTAATGGATGAAATGCAAGAGCAAATAGCATTGCCGAGCAAGAAGATCGTGATGATGAAAGGTGGGAAAAGTTTCACCTAGGAATTTCACAAAGAAATTCACCAAAAGAAAAAGGAAGAAACAAAGAAAGACAATGATTTTCTTGTGTTTTAATTGCAAGAAACCAGACACTTCGCACTGACCGCCTTGAATTAAAGCAGTAAAAAGGAACCAGATTATCTTTGCTTCAATCGCAAGAAGCCCTGACATTTCGCACTGTGATTGTCCAGATCTCCAAAAGAACAAGAGTCAACAAAGAAGACATGGCAAGAAGGCTATGGTTGTCGAAGATGAATCTGCTATGAAGTGGAATCAAAAGGAAATGAATCGATGACACAACATTGGTTGGCCGATATGGAAGACTATGCATTAATGGCCAATATGGATGAAACAGAGGAGGTATACAACATCAGATCTATTAACACTCTCGCCGAAAGTGATTGTGAATCAACTTGTGGTTCAAATCCTAGAAACTCTTACAATGAAGAAACTTTTGATGCCATCCTCAATCAATTGAGGAAAATACAATCTGTTTATGAGATTATGAAGGTCGAAAAGAAGCTCTTCGAGTAGAAGTTGAAAGATTGAATGTCAATTAAGGGTTCTCAAAGGTAAGGAAAAATATGTTGGATGTAATCAAGATAAGCCTCGCCAACATCCAAGAGTTCTCTCGAATCTGGCCGATCCATCTTGTTCCTCCACCGCATACAATCTGGAAAGCCTTATGGTGATAAAACAGTGGCTTGATTTGGAACTCAACAATCCAAAAAGATTGGATCCTAAGAGGGCTATCGAACCTAGTGCCGTAACTGGTCCTTAGTTTGTACCGCACAAGATCCAACTCCCAAGAAGGTTGCCGAGGCAAGAAACTCGCCGAGAATGCTTAAAGAAAGCAAAATCGTAAGTCAAAGAAGTCATCACCCTAATAAAAGGAACAAATCCAAAAATAGGATCAGGCCTTCTAAGTCGGCCGATAGCAGCACACTGCTACCAAGTCTGGCTGGACCACGTAGAGGGCAAAAAGTAAATATTCCAAGGATAAGAATCCTAAACCCAAAAATGTTAATCATTCAAGGGATACTTATCTCGTGGGAAAGGTAGACTGCTCTCATCGATGATGATTGGAATATTCCTGCACTCGCCGCTAGAAACAAAGAAGTATAACCATGCCGCTAGTGGTAAAATTTGCTAATGGAATCAGCAGAGGACTCGGCAAAGGGCTTACACAAGACCTCAAGCAGAGACCTCAAAGCAGACTCCATATTACAGATCTGCCCCTAACAGACAAAGAAACCTATGGTCACACTGGGCCGCTTCTAACAAGAAAAATCACTCCAAACAAAGAATATATACCAAAAAGCCGTAAAACATATGTGAATCCTACACAACCAACTCGTTAGATCTTATGGATGTGTGGAATACATGTATGAACCTAAGTATGACACCTTCAAAAGAAGACCTTATGGAAATTTACCGTGAGTCATGCTTACCATCGACCATTATGGACCCAAATAGATTTGGGTACCTAAAATAAATTGATTTTGTTTTGTAGGTGTCCGGTACTTTGACAAAGGGGTGTTCCGTATATATGACAAAGAATAAGCATCGCTTGACAGATACATAGAAAAAGATGGTCCAAGGGTGAATTTTGGCAACAAAATACACTGGCTATACAAGAGGCTATGGCACACTTGTGAGGAATGGACTAACCATCAAGAATGTTGCTTATATGGAAGGATTGACTACAACTTGCCGAGCATCGGGTCAATTTTCGTGACATGGGATACAAGGTCACTTTTGACAAAAACAATCAGATTGTCATTAGTGAAAAGGTAATCAAGTTGTATTGGTCGGTAGAAGACAACAAAACATGTATGTTGTGGATTGGTCTATCGTAGCCTAAAACTCGCCTGATTGTGCATACTAAATCAGAACTCAATTGGTTATGGCACAAGAAGTTGAATCATCTAAATTTTGATGATATCAATCAGCTAGTAAAGAAGAAAATGGTAATTGGATTGCTTGAGATTACATTCAAGAAGGATGCTATTTGTGATGCCTGTCAACAAGGTAAACAAATAAAATCAAGCTTCAAGTCAAAAACTAAACTGTCAACTAAAAGAGTGCTGGAGCTAATGCACATGGATTTATTTGGACCTATCACACCAACTAGTATAACTGGAAAGAAGTACACTTTAGTTGTTGTGGATGATTATTCAAGGTACACTTGGGTGGTTTTTATGAACAAGAAAAGTGAAACACTCAAGATGATGCGTGATCTTTTGAAGAGACTACAAAATGAGAAAAGTTTGACAGTAATAAAAATATGATCAGATAAGGGTACTGAGTTTCTCAATAAAATTATAAGAGAATACTGTGAATAGAATGGTGTACCGTGATCAACTTGTGTCGCCGCACACCTCAGCAGAATGGGGTTGCTGAAAGAAGAAACAGAACTTTAAAGGAAGCAGGAAGGACAATGATTTGTGAAGCATTACTACCTGAGAGGTATTGGGTCAAGCAATAATACAAAGATGCTATACACAAAATGTAACCTCAGTGAACAAGAAGTCAGCCAAGACACCTTATGAAATTTGGAATGGAAGAAAACCAAATATATCTTATTTTCATCCATTTGGAAGCAAATGTTTTATCTTGAATCATAAGGAGCATTTAAAGATATTCCAACCTAAATCAGATGAAGGAATTTTCTTGGGATATTCTTCACCAAGAAGGCATTCAGTGGTAATCGAACAAGAGATCATCAAAACATGAAGAAACTATCCATGTTGTGTTTGATGAACCTAAGTTCACTGGAATGAATGATGAAGTTTGTGAACCTGCTGAGGATCTACAAGTCACTGATCTAGATTGTGTTGAAGTCTTGGAAAGGATTAATGACTTAAAAGTTTCGACATCGCCCTCATTAACACCCCGCCGATGATACTATCGATGCAACAATCGAAGTAGCTGAGGATCTCACGAGCCCCTATTGAAGACACAACAGACCCTACTGAAGATGAGATCCCTGAGAATCAATCTAACCAAAATCCACGATGGTTAAGAGATCACCCTGCTGAACAAGTCATTGGCAACATTCAGCAAGGTGTAAGGACTAGAAGACAATTAGAAGCTATGTTCACTTGTTTTCTATCTCAAGTTGAACCTAAAGTTGTTGAAGAAGCAATTTCGTGATCCAGATTGATAATTGCTATGCAAGAAGAGTTAAATGAATTTGAAAGGAATCATGTTTGGACACTAGTTGAAAGGCCTAGTCATGCAAATATCATTGGTACTAAATGGGTATACATAAATAAACTTGATGAATCCGTACCATTGTGAGGAATAAGGCCGACTAGTTGCAAAAGGTTATTCTCAAGGTATGAATAGATTTTGATGAAACTTATGCACTGCTGCAAGATTGAAGCTATCGATTATTCTTGGCACATGCCGCATATAAGAACTTCAAGGTATATCAAATGGATGTCAAAAGTACATTTTTGAATGGCATTCTAGAGGAAGAAGTGTATGTTCAAAGAACCTCCTGGATTTGAAGTTAAAGATCTAGAAGATAAAGTGTATAGACTCAACAAGGCACTCTATGGATTGAAACAAGCACCAAGAGCTTGGTATGAGACTCTATCTCAATTCTGGTGGACAATGGTTTTACAAAAGGCACCATTGATAAGACTCTTTCGTAATCATGAAGGGGACATCACCTCGGCCGGGTCCAGATTTATGTTGATGACATAATCTTTGGTCTCAAAATGAATTGCTATGTGAAAAGTTTGCAAATTTAATGAAGAGCAAGTTCCAAATGAGTATGATGGGAGAAATGAACTACTGGGACTGCAAGTCAAACAATTGAAAGATGGAATCTTCATTCATCAAACCAAGTACACTAAGGAGCTACTAAAGAAGTTTGGTATGGAAAATAGCTCCAAGATATCAACTCCTATGAGTACAAACATCGATTGGATGAAGATAAAGAAGGCAAAGATGTTGATCGACCTTATACGTAATGATGATAGCGCATCATCAGACTCTTATCGCCACAGACCGATATATCCTTTGTCAGAGGTGTTTGTGCAACATTTCAATCTAAACCTAAAGAAAGTCACTTAGGTGCGCTAAGAGAGTTCTCAAGTACCTAAAGGAGACTTTGGGAGTAGTGGATATGGTATTCCAAGGATGGAAGCTTCAAAGTTATATCCTACTCGATTCTCGATTATGCGGATGCAAGATTGATAGAAAAAGCACCTCAGAACCCGCCGCTTAACGGGTAATAGATCGGTTCCGGTTCAAAGCAAGAAATGTAACTCTATATCAACTTCCACCGCGGGCAGCAGTATATTGTCGCTGGAAGTTGTCGTGCACAAGTATTGTGGTTAAGACAACGCTAAGGGATTATGCAATTGAAGAAAAGGAAATTCCAATTATGTGTGACAACACAAGTGCAATTGCAATCACAGAAAATCGTGTTTTGCACTCAAGAACCAAGCACATTGATGTAAGACATAACTTTATAAGAGATCATGTTGAAAAGAAGGATGTGGTGGTTCTCAGATGTCCCCATCAAGATCAACTTGTCGATGTTTTCACTAAACCACTTGATAGTGAAAGGTTTGCCAAACTAAGGACTGAACTTGGAATTATAAAAGTTGACTGATAATCAGCAATGTACTGGAATTCACCAAGGGGATTAGTGTTTGCTATGTTGGGTAAGCTCACTTAGCAGATTAGTCATTGGTATCAACAATTCCATGTACTTATGTTTGGACAATTGAGAAAATGAGGTTGCCAAGGGGATTGGTCTTTGTCATGTTGGGTGAGCTCACTTGATGATCGCCTATTGGTATTAAACTTCATTTTGTATTATCAATTGAACAAAACAAGAAGAAATCAAGGATCAGCAGAGTCACATTGTCGCAGGTCAAGCATCTTTATCGCCAGATCACGAGCCAACCTCGCTGAAATTTACCCCTCATTGAATGGAACGTTACATACCAAACTTTATTAAAGTCAAAGAGCAATTGGCGGATATTTATTTTATCCTTTATGACCACGGTTACACGATCTAACAGCTACAACACGCTTTGGAAAGTAATGGGCCACGGTCAAGCTAACATTCACTCAGATTAATCATGGTCAATATGAATGTACGCAATCGACAAGAATAACAACTCCCTCGCCTATATATACGCACTCTATTACACGTAAGATACTCTACCGAAATCGCTTATATCTCTGCTTTTACACCGTGGTGAACACAGATTTACAAAACTTTCTCCTTCATCTTTTTCTTGTAACAATGGCCTAAAAGATTGATGTTCAAATAGAATCAAGCCAAAGTGTGAGAGGTTTTGTTGTTGATGCTAATAAAATCGAATTAGCTATCAACATTGGTCAAGAATAAGAAGATATGTTGGATTGAGAATGTATCGAACATTAGATTGGAAACAATCTCATATACAAACGCTGTCGGGCTGGAAGAACATTCAAATAAAGGAAGGAATCAAGCATTCAAAACAGCTTGTGAATGCACAAGAAATAGAAGTTTCATCAAGTCTCATTGAGGGAAATTTTTGGTTTTAAAGAAACAAAGAGATGGTCCAACAAACTCGAGGCAATGGGATTGTCCAAGATGGAGTTTGTTGATAAAATCAAGACAAATAAAGACACCAAATCAATTCCGTGCATTAATTGTAGACACATTGGGAATGAGTACAACTCGCCGAGCAAACTCATTGCAAAGAATATATTAGGTTTGGTTGAAGTATGGATACTCTATCGTGACCCAAGATAGAGTCGATGATGATCATTTGCGTAGCATGAAGTTTGATTGGGCTGGATATTTTATTCATTACATGAAGAAAGTAGCCAAGGAAGAAAGAGAAGTGGAAAAGGAAATCCAAGGCCTTACCTTAGGGATTGATGGTTCGTGACTCGCCGAATCATTTGGAGATTCATGATGTTTACACCGAAAAGATCAATCGCCTAGATACAAGAAAGAGATTGATTATGCTATCCCCGGTCCGATGATGATGAAGAAGATGTTGCAGAGGTCGCCGATAATGATAGTGATGGAGATGATGGATGATGTGGTGGTGAGCAGTCAAGCAAATCGTGAAGAAATCGCTTAAACTCGCTGCACCAAAGAAGACCATCGAGAAAAGAAAGGCCGCAGATACAAAGAAGATTACCGAGATCTTAAAGCCTAAGAAAACAAAGAAGAAAACAAAGACAGATCGCTAAGTCCGCCGAGGGTCCAGCTTGAAGTTGAGATTATCGACCTCGCTGTGGTCTGCAAGAAAACTGCTGTTGAAATCTTGAGGAACAACAGTAAAGAAGCCAAGAGAAAAAGGAAGTCATCAGAATTGAAGTTGAAGATGAGCCACTTTCCAAGAGGATGAAAGAGATTGTTCATAAAAAGAAGCATGGAAAGGGGAAACAAATGAAAATCTTAGAGGCTCAAAGGGCACAAGAAGAAGAAGAAACAGTAGAAGAAGAAGTAGAAGTAGTAGGAGAGGCTATTGATGCTGAACCAATAACTATTATCAAGCCTCACCGAGGATGCACAAAGTTGTTGTTGAGCAATCTGTGGAAGAATCATGTTAATCACGCACTGCAGCCTCTTTGAGAATCTGCTACATCTACTCTGGAGAGGCATAAGTTGTTGTTGAGCAACTTGTGGAAGAACCACAAAGAAATCATCGAACTCGCCTCGCCTCGTGGGAAGTTGAAGAATTGGTTGAAGATCCTGCAAATGTTGCAAGAAGTCAGGGGGAAGAGCAGTCTACTGCTAACCCTGCTGATGAGCATGTAAGTCAAGAGGAACCAAGTGTTGTACAGATGGAAGTAGTAGGTACAAATATACATCCTCAGCAACCTACTGACTTTAAAGCATCTGTTGAATAGACAATGAATCTACTTGTGGGAACTTTTGAAGGTCAGCAAGCTACTGAACCTGCCACTAGAAAGCCATCTATGCCATATGAGAAGGCATCTAAGAAGGACAAAGTAGATCCTAACTTCAAAAAGGTGCAAAACTATTTTCAGTGGAAGTTTGGATTCTACAAGAAACAGAAACCAGCTGCTGATCCAATGAGTGGATTTGAAGAATGGGCATTTGATCAGCTGGGTGTGGACAGCCTGTTGGACTTGATAGACACAAGCATGCTGCAATCTAGGCTGATGGATCTTTTGAATGAAGGATAGAAAAGTGGAGCAATTATGTTCAGAGATCCAAAGTACACACCAGACAGTGATTCATCAGATTCTGATGATGATCCCCCTATGTTCCCTGGGGAGACCAGTGGAGTGGCTAGAGAAACATCAATTGAAGTCACTGGTCAAGGAGCCACTGATGGCAAAGAAGTTGAACCCACTAAGATCGTAAGTCTCCGCCGAGGCCAAGAGATTTGGAGAGATGGATGAGGATCTGCAGGATCTCACCATGGATGATCCTGGAGGCACCGATCAATGATGGAATAAGTGGGGTTGCAAATAGGTTGGTTAGTGAATCTTCTACTTTACTTGATGAAGAACCTATTGCACAATCAAGATCAACATAGGCCGATTTGGATGATGAGAGGTTACTTTCCAAAGTGAACCTAGTGCCACCAGAGGAATCTATTCAATATCAAAACGGGTTGACATCGAAGGCACCTCGCCCAACACCGCAAACCCATCGAGAAGGATTGGTGATCTTGGGAATTTCAAAAGAAAACATGGATATATTCCCCGATCAAGTTGTTGTGGCATTTATTGCACCAGTTCAAAGAGTTGAAGAAGATGTACAAGTTGCTGAGGATCAAACAGCACCTGGACATAGGTTGGAACAGGAGGTACAGGATGCTGGGTTACAAACCGCACCTGGACAAAGGTTGGAACCAAATTTGGGTTTGGAGGAAACCCCATTGCCTCAAGAGAGTGGCTACCGAGTGGTGCCAGAAGGGTCTTTGAAGTGGAGCCTACTGGAGACAAAGCCACTGTAGGGAAAGATAGTCAGCAGGCTGCTAGTGTTGATAAAGAAGAACAGCTGCTGGACTATGATTACAGTGATGAAGAATTTCAATTATCTGGAGAAGAAGATGTTGTTCGATGAACCCGCACAAGATCCAATAATGGAAGATGTTCTGGTGCTATGGTTGAGGAAGGACCTCCCTCGCCGGGAGAGATATGAGTAAAGCAATGGTCATGCCAGACAAAGAGTACAATATAATGTTGAAGAGCCTCGCCGATGGGATTGCCGGAGGTATGATCGTGGAGTGCTAGTCAAGTGTTGAATGAGTTGAGAATCGCCCAGAATGACATGCAACAGCTTAAGAACTCAATCGATAGACAGAACAAAGATTTGAAGAATCGATGAAGTCGGTGAATGACAACAGACACCCATCAAACAGCTTGCTTCAAATTTCACATCTACTCAAAATGTCGTTAATGATATGATGCTAGATGTGAGGGAATCAAGTTAAGAAACACAAAGAAAAGAAAAGTTTTCAAAAAATCAACTTGAAACCATCCACCGTAAACTTGACAAACTTGTTGAGGTACCTAAGCCTCGCCGAGGTCGCTGGAACATCTCAACTGGCTGGATTGGATCCTAAGCTCACCGAGAGGATCAATCTCATCGGAGCAGCACTTTGCAATCAAGGATTACTACAGCTTGATACAAGAATCGAAATTATGGATGGATAAATGAGTAACTGCTAATCACACAGAGAGTGTTCATGGTCTAATGTCCCGCTTTTGTTGATGATGTCACTATGGGAAGAGGACCAAACAAAGAAGAGCAAAAGTGGTCGCAAGGATTTTTGCTAAGAAGAAATGGGAGAATGAGATAAATGCAATCAGGGAACTTGCACCTGGCAGAGTTCAACTTACTGATGATCTCCTTAAACAATACAAGAATGAGTACTATAATAGGAGGAAACCTTATCATGACAAGGGATTTCATGAAGGTTTAAACTCATTCTTGGGAGTGAAGTTTTGGGAAGCAAGAGTTAAAGCCTTGAGGGCAAGTTTTAGAGGTGGAAGAGGTGGAAGAAGTGGTAGAGGTGAAAGGAGCTTGCCTATCACAAAAGCTAAAGACTCTCTCGAATGAATTTAAAGAACTTTACATGAGAATGAGATTCAGAGTCAATCGATCAATCTCCTTTACCGTAAGCTTGGAAATGGTGGAAAGAAGTCAACTCCTACATTGATTTCACTGATTGAGAATGAATGGATGATGTAAATGATAAAAGAAATCGAGCCAACCAAGAACAAGTGGAGAAGGGCTAGACAGAAAGAGAAAGAAGATAGAGATCAAAGATACTTATCATATTTTATCTTTGTCAGATCTAGATCTGTAATAATCGTGGAACAAATGATTATAATGAGAATTGACTGGAAATTTGTTCTGCTTTTTGTTTTAATCTTTTGCTTTGTTGTTAGGTGAGGGTAGTGGCATCATCACCAAAAAGGGGTAAATTGTTGGACTTATTTTTATGTTTGGATGATGAGTGCCAGACTAGTTGTGATAGTGCAAAGGCAAAAATATGTCTAGATCAAATGTATAGGTTTATTAGAGTTTGATCTTTGTATAGGTTTGATCAAACAAGCACTGTAAAGGTCAGCTGACTTGTTTCAAAGCAGATCGGTCAATATCGTAGGTAGTTAGGTCGTGAGACTTTTCTCGAACCTCCAAGACTCTGGAGAATGAGGGCTCAAACTTAGTTATTGAAGGCTAATGGATCAAACTTAGTGATTAAAGTTAAGGATATGCAATCGTAATTTAGGCAAGTCTCGTGATGACCTAAACCGAGTACATATACCCTCAGATATAAGGTCTAAGTTCCATAAGTTGGATGATGTTTGGAACTTGGTTATAATTAAAAAGGTGTAATCTAACTTCACAAATAAAAGTTAGATAAAAGAAATCAAATGTGATTAAATTTATTACACAAAGAAAATTTGCTCATAGATCGATAGTATTACACAGATCGATGAACCCGCCGATAATATACCTCGGTTAATTCAAGATTACATTTGAAGATTACATGGATAAGGACATACCAACTACCTCTCGATTTATCAAACAAATCAGGGTTGAGATTAAAAGAACGTTGGGATGATTCAGGATTTTATCCAATGGTTATAAGTCAAAGGTGGATGATGATTTATCATTAAAAAGGAAGTCCGACAAAGTTGTCACCCTATGAATGGTGACATAAAGCAAGTCAAATGGGACAAAAACCAGGAACGGTTATATTTGAATTTCAAATACAAGTCACATGCATTCCTACCTATAAATAGAGGACTTTCAACTCAGAAAAAGATGATGATGATTGATGAACTTTAAGAGAAAAATATAAGAGATAATTCTGAAGTGAAAAAGCACCCTGCTGAACCTACTGAGCTTAACCTTACTGATCTAGAAAGATTCTTCAAGTGTATTCTGTATTCAAGCTACATCAAATATACACACTTGAAGACTGCAAGCTGCTGATTATATCATCCTAATCAAGTCGCTTTGAATCGAATCATTTATTTGATTCAATCTTTATTTTATAAAGAACCTGCTAAGACAAAGTGAAGCACGCTTGTGTGAAAGATCGTTGTTTGTGGTGGAGTGGTGAAGAGGCAATCATTCCTTCAAGGACCAAGTGGAAGACCTGGAGCAAAGAATCCTACATGTTCCTAGTTTTCGGTTTGTGAAGCCATAGTCATTGGTGAAGGACAAGCAATCTTAGGAATCTTTGTAATGAGATACATCAAAGATCTCTAGTGAATTACCTCCAACATCACAGAGAAGAGTGGATCGACTGTGGATTACACCACCGGAACCACTATAAAATCTGCTTACTTACTTTCAGATTTACATTCGTATTTAGTTTATCATACACATCAACCTATCGAATCTAGCAAATCGAACTCACACACATACACTAATGAGTATCTAATACTTAGTATCATATTTAACAACAAGTTTGAAGGCTTTATTTTTATATAAATCCATTGCACAAATTCAAGAACTTAACCATCAAGAGACTCATCGTATCAAGAAAAGCTAATCGAGGTATCACCGACTCTCATCAAGCATCAACAAAGTCTTTGAACTTGCTGAGTTTGTTAGCTCCAAAAAGTTTCAAGTGTTAAGTTTATTCACCCCCCCCCCCTCTAAACTTAACCAAAGCCTTTTCAAGGGACTAACAAAGTTTAATACCAATGATTGATCTGTCAAGTGAGCTCACCCTACAGGACAAAGACCAATCCCCTTGGCAACTTCATTTGCTCAATTGTCCAAACTTATTTAAGTACATGGAATTGTTGAGACCAATGACTAGTTTGCTAAGTGAGCTCACCCAACATAGCAAAGACTAATCCCCTTGGTGAATTCCAGAACACTGCTGATTATTAGTGTTTCAGTCAACTTTTATGATGCCAAGTTCAGTTCTTAACTTAGCAAATCTTTCACTATCCAATGGTTTCGTAAATATATCAGCAAGTTGATCTTCAGTAGGGATGTAAAGAACCACCACATCTTTCTTTTCAACATGATCTCTTATAAAATGATGTCTCACATCAATGTGCTTGGTTCTTGAGTGCAATACAGGATTTTCAGTGATTGCTATTGCACTTGTGTTGTCACACATTATAGGAATTTCTCTTTCTTCAATTCCATAATCCCTTAACTGTTGTCTTAACCATAGTATTTGTGCACAAAGAACTTCCAAAGAAAGAATATATTCAAATTTTCAAAGAAGATGGAAGTTGATATTGAATTCTATTTTCATCGAACCAGAAACCAATCTATTTCCCATCAACCGATGTGTTCTCGTGGTGCTTTTTCTATCAATCTTGCATCCAAAGATAATCAAAATCTGAGTAGGATATAACTTTGAAGCTTCCATCTTTTGAATACCGTATCCCTACTCCCAAAGTCTCTTTTAGATACTTGAGAACCCTTTTGACTGCAGCTAAATGACTTTCCTTTGGTTTTGATTGAAATCTTGCACAAACACCTATTGCAAAGGATATATCAGGTCTGCTGGCAGTGAGGTACAGCAGACTGCCTATCATCCTTCTGTCTAAAGTCTGATCAACATCTATTTCTTCTTTATCTTCATCCAGTCTGATGTTAGTACTCATAGGAGTTGATATCTTGGTGCTATTTTCCATGCCAAACTTCTTTAACAACTCATTGGTATATTTAGTTTGATGAATGAAGATTCCATCTTTCATTTGTTTGACTTGTAATCCCAAGAAGTAGTTCATCTCTCCCGTCATACTCATTTGGAACTTGCTTTTCATGAGATTAGCAAACTTTTCACATCATATTTCATTTTCAGAACCAAGAATTATATCATCAACATAAATTTGAACCAGCAGGGTGTTGTCCCCTTCATTGATTCTGAAAAAAGTCTTGTCATTAAAACAAAAGAAAATTTATAAAACCTATACTACCATGCAAAACTACCTCCTAACCGGCCGAATACCGGGTAGTTGCTAGTAAAGTTGGATAAGTAAGGGTATCGATCCTCAGGGAATTGGGCTGTTGAATCTAACTTCATTAATTCCTCTTTATTAACTAAACCTAAACCTAAACTAGAACGGAAAAATAACTGGACGGAGGATTGTTAATCCAAAGCCGTGAAATATATTTGGCGGACAAAATAAATAAAACTACATCTACGAAAAACAAGAAACTAACTATCAACCGACCAACCATAAACAAACCATGATCAACCTATTTCCAACAACCATCACCTCACCGAAGGAAATAAGATAGACAAATATTTATTCACAAGTTATCTCGGATTATTATCTTATCTAAAGAAGCGTTTCCTCTTCCGATTTATCACGCCATTAATTAGTTTACCTTCCGGTCTTAACTAATATCGATACAAATCAAAGATATGGATTGAATCCTAACCTAACAACATTATCCTCAACTTCCGTTTGTTGGAATAATTATTGTCAATCTCTCTCACGGCAATCTAACGAATCTATCAACTTCCGTTATCTAAATTGATTAACATAAACCATACAAAACATGAAAGAGAACAAGAACAACGCAATGAAATAAACACATGAAAAATCTCATCTTTCCGTAACGGTGACATCCTCAACTTCAATCTAAGATAATCTTGCATCGAATTAATTAAATTGTGGTTCTCTCGTAAACCTAGATATTTAACCTATCGAACTTCCGTTATGTATAGATTAAAAATCCAAACTTTCCTACGGTGATCTAAACTACACCGACTTCCGCCATACGGTAGCATCAAATCATGCTATCATCTTTCGATATAAAATTGAATGATAACTAATAAACATAGGAAACGTAATAATCGAATTAAAACTTACAAATTTATCCAACAAAAGATCAAGGTGTTTCAGTAAATAAGAAAGCTCAAAACTTGGTCCATGGCCGATACTCCAAACGAACAAGAAAGACTTCAAACACGGAATTGAAATAACACCTAATCTAACTAATCTCCGCCGCCAAGCATGGAGCTCACCGGCCGGTCGCCGCTTCATCGAATTCTAGGGTTTCACCAAGAGCTGCCGCGTGTATATGATATTGTGGTTGGGGGGCTGCCTGTATTTATAGGAAAAGTAAGGCGGATGTGAAATAATATGTTGATGTCGGTTGTTACAAAGATGTCTCTCGGACGTCCGTCTAAGCGACCGGACGCCGCCTGCATGCCATGGACGGAGGGTGGCCGCTCGCTCATGCCAAACCGAGCATCCTGCACTCAAATTTCGACTTGAACGCTAGTTCGAATGCATGGACGCTGCTCACCGCAAACTCAACTTCTTTGAATTTTCGCTCGCAACTTCTAAAATTCATATCTTGAGTTGTAGACCTCCAAAAATTATGATCCGAACGTCATAAAAAGCTCTCGGAAAACTCTACAACTTTCATTAAGGACTCTTCTTCGTAAAATGCCTTTTGATTAGCCCGTCAGATTACGAGTCGTTTTGGATTTTCCACTCGAATTCATCTCTTTAAAATCATCCTTTCCATCAACAATGTGTATCTACAATGTAGGAAAACATACCAAAGCGTAACACAATCCCAAAAAAACATAAAATCATGATTTAAACACATAAATCGCCACGCTTTTGCAATTTAACCTATTAGAAACACCATTTACTCAATTAATCGATTATAAGCTCGATTTCTATGAAAAACCTAAGAATATATGGGAATATTGACATAAAATATATCCTTATAAAACGCATACAAAATCACCCTTAATGTGTACCTTTGGTAAAACCATTGTCCACCAAGAATTGAGATAGGGTTTCATACCATGCTCTTGGTGCTTGTTTCAAGCCATAAAGTGCCTTGTTAAGTCTCAGACACTTTGTCTTCTTGATCTTTAACTTCAAAACCAGAAGGTTGTTGAACATAAACCTCTTCTTCCGTAATGCCATTCAAAATGCACTCTTGACATCCATCTCGTATACTTTGAAGTTTTTGTAAGCAAAGATATGCCAAAAATAATCTTATAGCTTCCAATCTTGCAACCAGGGCATATGTCTCATCAAAATCTATTCCTTCATCTTGAGAATAGCCTTTTGCCACTAGTCCGGCCTTATTCCTTACAATGGTACCAGATTCATCCAATTTGTTTCTCAGATTCCCATTTTGTTCCAATTATGTTTGCATGAGTAGGCCTTCCACTAGTGTCCAAACTTGATTTCTTTCAAATTCATTCAATTCTTCTTGAATAAAAATTATCCAACTGGATCGAGATATTGCTTCTTCAACAACTTTAGGCTCCATTTGTGATAGAAAGCAGGTAAACATTGCTTCCAATTGTCTTCTAGTCCTTACACCTTGTCAGTATATTGCCAATAACTTGTTCAAAGCAGGTGATCCTTAACCATTGTAAATCTTGATTTGTTTGATTTACAAGAGCTTCATCTTCAGAGAGGCTCTGCTGCTGTTGCTTGATAGGAGGTTCAATGATCCTTGAAGCGCCTGGCTTGTTGCATCAAGTGAGTGTTACCAGCAGGTTCTTCAGTAGGGGCAGAGTCAGAAACTTTTAAGTCATTTATCCTTTCCAAAACATCAACACATTCTAGATCAGTGACTTGGAGATTTTCAGTAGGTTTTAAAACTTCATCTTCCATTCCAATAAACTTAGGTTCATCAAATACAACATGTATTGATTCTTCATGTTTCAATGTCCTTTTATTCAGTACCCTGAATGCCTTGCTGACAGAAGAATATACCAAAAAGATTCCTTCATCTGATTTTGGTTGGAATGTCTTCAATTGCTCCTTATGATTCAAAATAAAACATTTGCTTCCAAATGAATGGAAATATGATATATTTGGTTTCCTTCCATTCCATATCTCATAAGGTGTCTTCAAGCAGCCTTCTTGTTTCATCGAGGTCCTATTTTGTGTATAGCATGTTTGTATTGATTGCTTCACCCCAATATCTTTCTGTAATAATGCTTCACAAATCATAGTCCTTCCCGCTTCTTTCAAAGTCCTGTTTCTTCTCTCAAAGAACCCCATTTCTTCGAGGTGTACCAAAGAAATTTGCTAATTGATGCAAAGACACCATTTTGTTCACAATATTCTCTTATGACTTTATTGAGAAACTCAAGACTTTGTCCGATCCGATCTTCACTCATCACAAACTTTTCTCATTTTGCAATCTCTTCAAAAGTTTGGGCATCTTTTGAAGTGTTTCACTTTTCTTGTTCATGAATACTACCCAAGTGTATCTTGAATAATCATCCACAACTACCGAGTGTACTTCTTTCTTGTTACACTTGTTGGAGTTACTAGCCCAAATAAATCCATGTCCATCAGCTCCAAGACTCTTTTTGTTGATTGTTTAGTCTTTGACTTGAAGCTTGACTTTGTTTGTTTACCTTGCTGACATGCATCACATATAGCATCCTTTTTGAATGTGATCTCAGGCAAACCAATCACCAACTTCTTTTTCACCAATTGATTGATATCATCAAAGTTAAGATGATTCAACTTCTTATGCCACAACCAATTTCATTCTGACTTGGTATGCACAATCAGGCATGTCTCTGGAACATCAGTAGACCAATCCACAACATACATGTTTTGTTGTCTTCTACCAGCCAACACAACTTGTTCACCTCTTTCACTAATGACAACACAATAGCCTTTGTCAAAAGTGACATTGTAACCCATGTCACAAAACTGCGCCCAAAGGCTTAGTAGGTTGTAATCCAAACCCTTCAACAAATGCAACATTTCGATAGTTAATCCATCCATTCCTTACCAAGTGTACCATATCCTCTAGTGTATCCTGGTGTGTTCTTGTTGCCAAAATTCACCCTTGGACCGTCCTTTGCCACAAAATTTGTCAAACAAAGTGCTATTCTTTGTCATATGTCCGGAACATCCATCGTCAAAGTACGGACACCCTACAAAACAAAGTTAATGTGTTTTAGGTACCCAAAACTGTTTGGGTCCATAGTGGTCGGGTGGTAAGCATGACCTCTCTGGAATATTTCCATAAGGTCTTCTTTGAAAAACATTGCACTTTTGTTCATATATGTATCATACATTTCCATAAAATCTAACATTTGGTTGTGTAGGATTCACATATGTTTTCTGGCCTTTTGGTATATAATGCTGTTTAAAGTGATTTCTATTGTTAAGCACTAGCATAACCATAGGTTTCTTTGTCTCTGTTAGAGCAGCTCTGTAATATGGAGTCTCATTGAGGTCCCTGCTGAGGTCTTGAATAAGTCCTCTGCTGAGTCCTCTGCTGATTCCATTCCTGAGGTCTTACCCTAGCATTATTGTTATGTCTAATGTTTCTAGCAGTAGGGGCAGGAATATTCCAATCTTCATCAGTAGGGAACAATCTACCTTTCCCCCTGAGATAAGTATCCCTGGAATGATTGACATTTTTAGGTTTATGATTCTTATCCTTGGAATTTTTCTGATTTTCGCCCTTTTGTGGTCCAAAGAGACTTAGCAAGCCAGTGTCGCTACACAAGAGGTCTAGAAGGTCCAAAGATCCTACCCTTGGATTTACCCTTTTTGTTAGGTACTGATGTCCTTTTTGACTTCTGATTTTTCCTCTTTGAAGTATTCTCAGTAGGCTTCACTGCCTCAAAAACCTTTTTGGGAGTTGGATCTTGTGCAGGCACAAACTTAGGACCAATTCTGGTACTAGGTTCAGTGACCTTACTGGATCCACTCTTAGTAGATTGTTGAGTTCCAAATCCAAGGCCTGTTTTATCACCATAAGGCTTTCCAGATTTGAATGCAGTGGAGGAACTAGATTGTTCAACAGATTCAAAGCAAACTCTCGAATGTACAATAGACTTATGTTGATTCTGTCCAAACTCTTTTTCCTTTCCCTTGAGAGTTCTTAATTCAGCTTTTAACCTTTCAATTTCTGCTTGAAGAGCTTCTTTTTCAGCCTTCACAATCTCATAACAAGATTGTATTTTCCTCAGTTGATTAAGGATGACATCCAAAGTTTCTTCATTGTCAGAATTTTTAGGATTTGAACCACAAGTAGATTCACAATCACTTTCAAAGCAGAGTGTTTATGGATACGGAGTTGTATACCTCCTCGGCCTCATCCATATTTGCCATCAATGCATAATCTTCCATGTCGGCAACAAGTGTAGTATCATCGGATTCATTTCCTTTTTCTGATTCAACTTCATAGCCTGATTCATCTTCAGCAACCATTGCTTTCTTGCCAGATCTTCTTTGCTGACTTTTGCTCTTTAGTTGTTCTGGACAATTAGGTCTGAAATGTCCAGGTTTCTTGCAGTTGATGCATAGATAATCAGGTTCCTTTTTCTATTTTAGATCAGGACAGTCAGATTTGAAGTGTCCTGGTTTCTTGGAATGAAAACACAAATAATCATTTTCTTTCTTGGATACCTCCTTCTTCTTTTCACTTGATTTCTTTGTGAAATTCCTTGGAGAACTCCTTCCAGTTTTCATCATTCTGATTTTCTTGCTCAGCAGGGCAATTTGCTCTTGCATCTCATCCAGTCGATCATCTTGAGCATCTGATGATTCTTCTTTATGCGTAGCAGCCAATGCAGTGGTGTTTGGTTCTTCTTTTTCAGTCTCAGGAATAAGTTTCTTTCTGAATTCATATGCTTTGAGATCAGAAAACAACTTGAAGGTGTCTTCTTTATGTAGACTCCTTGATTCTTCTATGGCAGTAACCTTCATCTCCCAAACCTCTTTTTGCAGGTAGGGCTTCCAAGATTCTTGTATTGATCTCTTCTTTTGTATAGATTACATTCAGCAGGGTGAGTTCATCCATGAAAGCACTAAATCTTGACTCCATTTACTCAATGGTTTCATTTGTTTTCATTTTGACATCTTGAACTTCTTTTTGGCCACACTGATTTTATTTTTCTTGATAGCATCAGTGCCTTCACAGATTAGTTGTAACTTTTCCCAAAGTTCCTTTGCAGTCTTGCAATCCTTCACTTTCATGTACATATTGCTGTCCATGGTTCTGTAGATGATATCGATAGCAATATTGTTGATGTTTGCTCTTTTCTATCTTCAAAGATCCCACTCCTTCTATGTCTTTGGAACAATCTGAGTTTGACCATCCATAGTTATGGACTTAGTAATTTCAAAGTGGTCCATCAATAAGAACATCCATCATCTCATCATGTGTTGCGGCTAGAAAATCCTCGTGATCACGACATTTATACTCATCAAAACGATCTAGAGAACACATCAACATTGTCCTAGAATCTTTGGTTGTTATCCATGATGCAAAGCTTTGAAAATTAGAAACTTGAAAAAGTTTTCAAAGTATTTTCACAAGCATAACAAGTAGGATTACTGCAATGTAATAATCGCTCGATACCAATTGTTGGTCCCTTGAAAAGGCTTTGGTTAAGTTTAGATGAGGGTTGAATAAACTTAACACTTAAAACTTTTAGAGTTAACAAACTCAGCAAGGTCGAGAGTCTGCACACGGCTCAAGAGTCCGCCGACCACACTCGAGTGATCGCCGATCGTTGATATTACTGGATTTGTTGCAGCGGAATATATTTAGTTTAAGCCTTATTACTTGTTGTTTTAAATATGATACCAAGTATTAGATACTCGGTAGTGTGAGTGTGTGATTCAGTTGCTAGTTGCAGTAAGTTGATGTGATTTGTATACTAAATGCAGAAAGTAAATGCAGAAAGTACATAGGAAGATTTTATAGTGGTTCCAGGTGGTGTAATCCTGTCAGTCCACTCTTCTCCTGTGATGTTGGAGGAAATTCACTAGAGATCTTTGAGGTTGCAGTTACAAAAATCCCTAAGCTGTCTGTCCTTGACCAATAACTATGGCTTCACTGGCGAATATTTGAAACAGGGATTCTTTGCTCCAAAGTATTCAACTGGTCCTTGAAGGGTAGGATTGCCTCTTCACCAGCTCCACCACAAACAACAGTTCTTGACACCTAAGTGCTTCTCTATCTTCAACAGGTTTCTTGTGAAAGAAAGTTTGAATCAAGTAGGTGATTCAGCTTTCAGCAGCTTGATCAGGATGAAATGATCAGCAGCTTGGAGTCTTCAAGTGTGTATTCTTGATGTAACTTGATAGCAGGTTACACTTGAAGGGTTTTCTAGATCAGTAGCTTTATCCCCAGTGAATGTCAGCAGGGTGATTTTCTTGATAAGAACTTGATATCCTCAAATAGATTATTTGTTTTTCATCACTTTTCATCACTTGTATCTGAATAGGAGTCTTCTATTTATATGTGAAAATCCTGTGACTTATGTTTGAAATTCAAACATAGCCGTTTCAGATTTGTCTCCATCTTGACTTGCTTTCTGTCTCTCAGACATAGTAATCGATTAATCGTCGCTTGCTTTTGTCGGGCCATCTGCCCACCCTTTGACTTATGTCCACTGGTTAATCCTTTGAATCTTTCCAACGTCCCTTTAATCTTGACTTTTGATTTCTTGACAAAATCAAGACTTGTAATCTGTCCTTATCCTTGTAATCTTCCAATATAACCTTTGATTAAATCAAGATTTACATTCAGCAGATACCTGTGTATATTAGTCTGCTGAAATTCATGTCAGTCAGCTGTCTTAAGTTTGCTGTGTTTATAAAACACTTCAGCTGACTTTCTTTTATCTAACTTTTGATTGTGAAGTTAGAGTACACCATTTTGAAATTAACCAAGTTCCAATCACCACTTAACTTATGGAACTTAGACCTTGTATATAAGGTATATGTAATCAGTTTAGGTCATCACAGACTTCCCTAAATTCTGATTCCATATCCTTGACTTTAAATACTAAGTTTGATCCCTTAGCCTTCAATAGTGAGTTTGAACCCTCATTCTTCGCCTTCAAAGAGAGTTCCTAACTAGTCTACTCGACCTAGCTGCCCCATCGACCTAGACAGTCTCTGTCTGATCGGTGACCAAATTACATTGCTTGTTTGATCAAACCTATACAAAGATCAAATTCTAATAAACCTATACATTTGATCTAGACATCTTTTTGCCTTTGCTCTATAACAAACTAGTCTCGGCACTCATCATTAAAACTTAAAATATGTCCAACACCCCACACACTCCTTGGTGATGCTCTATGAGTATTTTTCGCTTTCTTCTTTTCGGGCACACCTCAATAAAGGCTTTGTGGCGGATCTCCTATAAAGCGTTCCATCGTTTATGATATACTTGGCTGCTCTTTTTCTGAGAGCTCGGGCCATAATTGTGTCTGCAGGCAAGGTGCCTATTTTTATGTAAGCTTGAATTTCATCAATCTAACAAGGAATCGGCGTTGGTGCATCGATTTCCATGATTTCCGTTATTTCAATTGTAGGTACAACAAGATATTCCACCATTATTGAAGGATCCACTATCTCTTCTTCAAGAGACAACTTGCAGAGATAATCTGCTCGCTCATTATCCTCTCTTCTAACTCTGATGAATTCGCAATAGTTGAAGTTAGATCTCAATTGTTTGACAATATCACCGTATTTTTCTTGGATTCCGCAATGCGTCCCATAGTCCCCTGAGATTCGGTTGACGATGAGCTGAGAATCATGATAGACTTCAACATTTTCCACTTTTATTTCCGTTGCAAGCTTAAGTCCGGCTATTACTGCATCATACTCAGCTTGATTGTTTGTGGCTGGGAACTCGAACCTTAGAGATTTTTCTATCTCTTTTGTCGTCCCCGGCTCCATCAAAATAACACCGGCCCCGCATCCCTTCTGACTCGATGCTCCGTCAACATATAACTGCCAGCATTGATTGGGCTTATTTGAGGCCGGAGCGGACTCGAATGGTACAAGCGAGCTTGATTGTGTCGAACTGAAGCTCGTCTCGACAATAAAAGCTTTGATAGCCTTCCTCCGTTGATATCGAATATCGAACTCGGTAATCTCGATAGCCCATCGAAGCAGGCGACCTGAAAGGTCGGGTCTGTGTAAAATTTGGTGCATCGGGTTGTCTGTTAAGACAATGATAGTGTGTGAAGTAAAATAGCCCTGAGTTTGTAGGCAGCGATAACAAGCGAGCAGGCCAACTTTTCAACATTAAAATAACGACTCATCACCGGACTGAGAGTCTTGGTTACGTAATAAACGGGATTTTGGAGGGATCTGGGCTCCTTGACAAGTACGGCGGCAACGGCCCGGTCCGAGGCCGCCAAGTACAAAAACAAAACATCTCCTTCTACAGGACTGACCAAAAGAGGCGGTTTCCTTAGATATTCCTTCAAAGCTTTAAAATATTGAGAACATTCCTTACTCCATGAGAAAGATTTGTCACCTTTGAGTATTTTGAAGAAGGGGAGGCATTTTTCTACTGATTTTGAGATAAAACGACCCAAAGCGATGATTTTGCCATTGAGCCTCTGAACCTCCATGATCGTGGTAGGTTCCTGCATATAGAGCAGAGCTTGAATTTTCTCCAGATTAGCTTCGATCCCTCGGTGAATTGTTGGAATAGTGTCCTAAACCCAATCGGGTTGGACCGGATCCGACCGGGTCGGATCATTTCTACTATTTATTTATGTTTATGCATATATTAAATGGCTTTTATGTTGTCATATATATGTTCTTTTAAAGAACCGATTATGAATTGTTATATGATAATGTCCTTAGTATTAAAGCGTGATAGAGAAACCATGATAGGCGATTATGGTTGATGAGATCTCTAATCACTTTAATAAGTTTGATACTTAAATGTCTCAAGTCGATGTACTATTAAACAGGGCATTGATAGTATAAATAGACTAGCACGTATTAGATGTCTTCTGTCTTTAGGGCGAGGATAGATCTCGCTCTATCGAAGTGTAGAGACACTTGGGTGTGACGTGGGCGTGTATTAGAGAATGCGACGTTAATCGTGACCCACTTACAGATAAGTGTCACACTATGTGGCGGTTGTGTAATTATCCTTAGGACCGGAGTCTTCATGGCATCACGGTGTGGATTGTCATGCTTTGACACTATTGAGGTTTTCAGCCACGGGCGATCATGCGGTAGTGATTAGGGTATGATCTTGAAGCATCGCGGAGTATACATGATTGGTCGTCCGGGAATCGCGTATCTATGATTGTGATCGAATATCCGAAATGGCCTTCTTATAAGGAATGTCTTACTCTCGTGAATCTTTGCAAAGTGGGAGTAAATGAGTTACTTGAGAGAGCTTGATATCCAGATTATAAGATACGGTCGTTGATGTTTTGACACTCGACTAACGACCGTATGGATATTATTACAGCGATAGGATTGTAAGTTACACGGTAACTGTTTCACATGAAAGGTAGTAGTCATTGCATTTGACTCTTCCGATGATTGGGGGTCACGGTGTGTTGCTAGACGCTATCCCGTGATCGTTAGGCATGAAGGGCAATTTCGTAATTTGCACTTTGTGTCTACGGCCAACATATTCGGAAGCCTATCGGGTCACACACATATGAACATTCAGCCGGATTAAAATGTGGTTATAGACGATAACCAAATAAGGAAAGTTTATCTCGATACTATAAAGGTTATAGTGGTAAATTAATATGGTAGTATTTATTTATTATGAATAAATGAGATACAAGATATTAATTATGTTGATTAATTAAAATACATATATGATGTATGTCGAAATTTAATGTGTATATTGATACACATGGATTTTGTAATTTAATTAATGGTATTACCATATATTAATATAAGATATTAATATATATATATATATATATATATCCAATATATATTGCGGCTACATTTGTGTGTGTAATTGACACACACGTGAATTGCAATTGATCAAATTGACATGCTTGATTATTTGGATATTAATTGATTTTGAGAAAAGATAGATTTATGGTAATAACATAATTTATAATCAATATAAGATATTGGAAAATTAAATTATGGAAAGAGAGATCAATCACATTAATTATTTTTCCTTATTTTTATTGGAAAAAGGTTTTCTTCTCCTCCACTCCAAGCAATAGGGCGCCTCTTACACTATAAATAAGAGGGCTTGCCAAGCTCTTTTGTACACCATTCTTCCAAGAGCAATTGTTCTTGTGAAAATTGCAAGAACTCATAGTTCTGTGTAAGAAGAGGGCTTCCTATAGTGAGTTTGTGAGGAGGAAAATCCTGTCTAGCAACCGGGGTTTTCCGATAGCAATCCATGGTGGGATTCCGGCGGGTGTTCGTGTGGACTAGCGGTAGAGGCCGAACACTGGGCGGCTCTATCTTTGAACTACTCTCCTTAGACGGTCAAAGAGTCGATCTTTTAGATCAACCAAGGTAACCGCCGTCTTTAGTTTATTCGTTTATTGCTTAAACGAAGTCGGTCTTGGGAAAAAGGAAATCAAATTTTTGAATTCTGCTGCGTTCGCGTAGATTTCCTCTTACGGTGGTATCGAGCGAGCTTGAGCTTAAGCAATAAGCGTGTTTATTTGCGTAGTTAATTTTATCGTTTAAATCACGTAATTAAAAGATGATATATTTTGATTCGTAAAAGCGATACACCTAAAAGAAATTATTTTGTTATGTGTATTTTATGTTTCAATGTAGTTCATAGTTGTGATTAGTCGATAGATGCAAGATTCAAATCACGATACGTTAAGTCGAGGTTGAGTGATGGATTCTCGGTGAACCCACTCTTCGTTAATTCGATGTGCTCGACTTTTTCGTCCCGTGATATTTATTGTGCATAGATATCTCGTTGTTTAGTCGTGTCATGGTTTAGGAAACCAACGACATCCCTTTTGATTACGAATCAAAAGGAAAGAAACAAAAGAGAGATTTAATTTTAATTTAATTTTAGAATAGTTCTAATTAATTAAAATTAAATCGTTTAAAATTAATCGTTAATTTTATTTCGATTAAAATCATTTAATTAATTAAATGTTAATTAGTTAATTGATTGGATAAAATTATTTAATAGATTAAATGTTAATTGATTAATTAAGACGCAAGTAGTTAAATTTAATTTTATCTTTTTCATAAGATGTTATTGTATGGATTAGATAGTGTAGATATAATATGATTATATGGACCCCGATTGATCATGGACTCGACCGATAGGATAGATGTGAATGATTTAATTTTCTGTTGGTTGAAAAGATGTCCTAGGCCGTTATGAAGAACGTGACCTAGTTTATTTTTTCTGCATTTATCCCATTCCGTTGGCTCCCCGTGTGCGGCGGGTATATTAGATAGAATTGAATGTAACAAGAATAGAAGCGGAAGATGGAGACCAAAGAAAGGCGAAAATAAAGATCCCATTGGAGAATGGAGCATTAAAGATCCTATTGGCGGTTGCGGCTACCTTTAGATTGTGACCCGCGGTTTAAATCGATTTGTATTGAAACCGCACCTAGGAAAAGTCCATGATCATACCGGTTACTTTACGCATTTATTTATTTTGTGCTTGTATTTATTTTATATGATACGATAGATGCATGACTAGGCACGATCTAGATAAATGTGTAGGATTTGTATCTATAGAGATAGATATATTTGATGAGACCATGATTAAAATTAATTAAGTGAATTAATTTACGAAAATACTTCCACAACAAAAAATCAAGTCGAAATATTGTCTCCCAATATTATAACGACGGTGAAGAGCTGTGTTCGGATCAAGCGATCGACCACCACCGGGAGTTGACCTACCTCGGGTGTATCGTCGTTATTGAGATATGATCGTATGAGATCTCGTGAATATTGGGTTATGACTTGACTAGAGTCTTTCGGTGATTGGCCACCGTCAGGGCCGCGACTTTAGAGACAAGGGTTGACTAACACATAGTGATGTGTATCGCCAAAGAGTTGACTAGTCAACCACCGAGAATCACATAGAGATGTGAATGGTAAAGAGTTACCTACCTTTCAAATTATCTTGGTTGATCGACCACCGCCGGGAATCAAGGTAACTAGATTGGATCTCAGCCACTAAAGAATTTTGAAATATTCTTGAAAGTCAATTGGAAGTAGTTGACTAGTGGGAGCAAAATCATAAACCAAAAGACCATTTTTGATTTTGCGTGTATAAACAACAACACTCTTTTATTTTCATTTTTATGTTGCGATTTTAGCAAACTTTATATTTATGTTTAATTCTCGATTAGTAAAACCAAATTATGACTATTACCTTTTGAGAAACGTTCTCAAATATGGTTAAGTAATTTTAATCCTTTTAAAATAAGCAATGACACGAGCAATCCCGTTATAGTAGTTAGAGACAAGGAGACTACATATTTAATGCAGTGCTCCAAGACTTTAATTATTAATGAAATAAAAAAACGGAAGCTTATGGCATTGGATACGATCCAATATAATCATTCGGTCATACGATGACAAACTATTCAAACGTTGGATAAGAATGACTAGACCGAATTTTGGAAAGGTTGTTTTCAAAATTATAAGATTTAAGTATCGACTTAATTCTATCATTGCTTAAAGGTTAATTGAATAGTTAATGTTTTGAATGCAATTCAAAAGGTTAAATAAATTATTTAATGAATTTAGATTTTCTTTATGAAAGGAAATTGAAGACATGGTTCTTGTGATCTTTCTTAAGTCTTATGAAGACTACAATAAGAAACTTTTACAAGTACTTAAAGGATTAAAAGGAAAGTTAGGGCGTGTGCTTAAATAGAGAACTTATCGAAGTTTCTATTATAGGCAAGAGAGTTGAGATAAATCTTTCCAAATTAAAAGTCAACCCTAAGATATATGATACCTTACGAGTGTGATTAAATTAGAAGGATTGGATGACAAATATGGAAGGTGAAACAAACGTTGTGACACTTACCATATTCTGGATCTAGTAAACTGATAAGGGAACTAAATAAATGTTATTATGTTCCGGTTCTTATGAAGAACATACTTTCAGTTATTTGTTAGGATTTAGTAGACATATTCAATTGTAAAGAATAAATGTTATTCCGATAAAGTTGGAAGGTCACTGAATCTAACATACTAGATTGATGTCACTATATACTTGATATATGTGATGAGATCTCGACTAAATATTTGTATGGCTGTTATCTTTGATATTTGTAGTTGTTCTAGATGTCGACTCTCTGGAAGAGAAACGTATAATCAAATGTCATTTAGATGATGTCTGAACCATGTGATTATGAATTATGTGGGTAATACGTATCTTATCCAAAGATGACTGAAATACCCTTTTATGAAAAGGTTGTAAAAATCTAGAAAAATTGTCTAAAGCCTAAACATACCGATGTTTGTTGGCTTATGACAATTAATGCTACAAATAATTGTTTGTTAATCTCTATAACTATTGTTAGAAATAGTCAAGTGTACTTATTGAAGTACGACAATTCGGAAAGCCCAAAAGTTCGAGCTGAAATGCGTAATATGAGATTGATGAGCTATTTAGGAATTAATCTTCAATTGGATTGAAGTAATTAATACGAAGGGTGTTTGAAGTAAATGCTGAAAGGAATAAGATTCTCCTTGAAGGATACCATCTTTGGGATACGCAATTAGATTGTGTTCCCAAAATGGAAATAACACTTTATATGATAAAGGTGTGACGCAAGCCATGCGATGTATCCCTTACCCGTTTAGGATAGTGCCCTTATACTTAACTTAGTTCCAAAGAATAAAGGTTGAATAAATTCCATATTAGATATGGAAGAGGATAATGTCGAATCTATCTTAACCGATGGTTTGAAGTTGTCGAGGCAGAGTCGAAAGGCTTGGAGCCTAGTACGACATATGCAACTTTGTGGAATATCTTAGCTAGCATGTTTGGATATTATTTACTTGTCCATGGAGCAAAATGTTTGTCTCCAAACATGTTTGTCTTCTAAAGGAAGTGTTTCTTCCAAAAGAAGCAGATTGGGAGTGAATCGAGATCTCAAAAGAGTTTGAGAACCACAAAGATATATTCAACCATGGGAACGTGAGCAGACGCCACATAACGATGAGGTGTAAAACACTGCTCAGTGCACACAAAAGTTCTGTAAGTCTGTGGATAACCTCAAGCCTGAAAAGGCTGTTGGTATGTTCATCTTGAAAAATGAATATCTCACGACTTATGAAAGAATGTTTAAAAGGCAAGATTGAGAGATATGGCCAGGAGCCATAATATCTGAATTAGATTCCATCAGTGACAACCAGGTTGTGAACCTAGTCTGTCTTACCTACAGGGAATGTCCCTGTAAGACTGAGCCCGGTTCTATTCAGACTATGCTTGTTATAACTTCGTATCATGGCTATATGATAGTGTTGATGACGTTGGGCAGAAAGCTCAATGTTGATAGACGATAACATGATATGTGAGCCCATGAGATCCATTTATGGACTCAAACAAGTTTCTCTAGACGATTTCTTTGTTAGATAATCAAAGGAGTTTGATTTAGTCAAAAGAAGGATATGCCCCATGTGCAAGATGGATAGTGGGAGTGTGTTATGATTTTTGAGCAAGGTATTAGATATCTATCTCGAGAATTACCACCCCATGTCACAGTCAATTAATGTTTGGTAATTCAGGGTCTTTACGAAAGCACTTGGATTAGCAGTTCTTGGAAATAAGAATCTATAGCGATAGATTTAACTGCTGTTAGATTATAGTTTACCTACATAGATCACGATAGGAGACACTGCTAGCCCGTGTTCTCAAGATCTATCTATCTTAGGACGTTAGTCCTAAAGATGAGGTAAAAGGATGATACTTATGAAAGGTTTCCCTCTCTACGGAAATTGGAACCATCATAAAAGTTATGCTAGAGGTTCACACTCCATGAATAGTCATGAGCAAGTATGAAAGTAATTCTAGCAAACGTCGAGAAACAAGTTAAGGAAAGTTCTTAGTTTATTGAAACTTGGAATTAGATAAACGTAGATATACAGATGTATATCCTAAGTCTTATGAAGGCGAGTGGGAGCTACGGTCTGGGTTTGCAGTCACTTTATTTAAAGTGATACAGTGAGCTAGAAATGTTCTAGCTTATGGGCCGCTGTAAAATCTACAACTAGGCCAAAACACAGTAGTGCCTTGGAGGCGCAGCGGGAGCAGTACATGGATCTAGGAGGTTCATTCCTGAACCTTGTATGGTTCTTCCACTCTTTCTATATAGCTGATATAGTAAGTGGATTCATTGCTTGGAGCAAGGACCAGGGTCTCGTCAAAGATTCGTGTGTGTGTTGAGGCAGTTCCTTTGACTTGGTCAATTCGAACATGATGTGAAGATAGTCTGAGTCCCCACGGATAGCGATCCGTTTATGGCTAGGGCTGGTTGTTAGTATTGCATGAGATTCTTGTGTTTCAACTTGGTCTTGTGTATGCTAGTGATTGGTTTTAGGCCAAGTGGGAGATTGTTGGAATAGTGTCCTAAACCCAATCGGGTTGGACCGGATCCGACCGGGTCGGATCATTTCTACTATTTCTTTATGTTTATGCATATATTAAATGGCTTTTATGTTGTCATATATATGTTCTTTTAAAGAACCAGTTATGAATTGTTATATGATAACGCCCTTAGTATTAAATCGTGATAGAGAAACCATGATAGGCGATTATGGTTGATGAGATCTCTAATCACTTTAATAAGTTTGATACTTAAATGTCTCTAGTCGATGTACTATTAAACAGGCATTGATAGTATAAACAGACTAGCACGTATGATAGATGTCTTCTGTCTTTAGGCGGTGGATAGATCTCGCTCATCGAAGTGTAGAGACACTTGGGTATGACGTGGACGTGTATTAGAGAATGCGTACGTTAGACTGACCCACTTACACGGATAAGTGTCACACTATGTGGCGGTTGTGTAATTATCCTTAGGACCGGAGTCTTCATGGCATCACGGTGTGGATTGTCATGCTTTGACACTATTGAGGTTTCTCAGCCACGGGCGATCATGCGGTAGTGATTGGGTCCGATCATGAAGCATGCGGAGTATACATGATTGGTCGTCCGGGAATCGCGTATCTATGATTGGGATCGAATATCCGAAATGGCCTTCTTATAAGGAATGTCTTACTCGTGAATCTTTGCAAAGTGGGAGTAAATGAGTTACTTCGAGAGAGCTTGATATCCAGATTATAAGATACGGTCGTTGATGTTATGACACTTTCGACTAACGACCGTATGGATATTATTACAAATGATAGGATTGTAAGTTACACGGTAACTGTTTCACATGAAAGGTAGTAGTCATTGCATTTGACTCTTCCGATGATTGGGGGTCACGGTGTGTTGCTAGACGCTATCCCGTGATCGTTAGGCATGAAGGGCAATTTCGTAATTTGCACTTTGTGTCTACGGCCAACATATTCGGAAGCCTATCGGGTCACACACATATGAACATCCAGCCGGATTAAAATGTGGTTATAGACGATAACCAAATAAGGAAAGTTTATCTCGATACTATAAAGGTTATAGTGGTAATGGTAGTATTTATTTATTATGAATAAATAAGATACAAGATATTAATATGTTGATTAATTAAAATACATATATGATGTATGTCGAAATTTAATGTGTATATTGATACACATGGATTTTGCAATTTAATTAATGATATTACCATATATTAATATAAGATATTAATATATATATATATCCAATATATATTGCGGCTACATTTGTGTGTGTAATTGACACACACGTGAATTGCAATTGATCAAATTGACATGCTTGATTATTTGGATATTAATTGATTTTGAGAAAAGATAGATTTATGGTAATAACATAATTTATAATCAATATAAGATATTGGAAAATTAAATTATGGAAAGAGAGATCAATCACATTAATTATTCTTCCTTATTTTTATTGGAAAAAGGTTTTCTTCTCCTCCACTCCAAGCAATAGGGGGCGCCTCTTACACTATAAATAAGAGGGCTTGCCAAGCTCTTTTGTACACCATTCTTCCAAGAGCAATTGTTCTTGTGAAAAATTGCAAGAACTCATAGTTCTTGTGTAAGAAAGAGGGGGCTTCCTATAGTGAGTTTGTGAGGAGGAAAAGTCCGGTCTAGCAACCGGGGTTTTCCGATAGCAATCCATGGTGGGATTCCGGGCTGTTCGTGTGGACTAGCGGTAGAGGCCGAACACTTGGGCGGCTCTATCTTCGAACTACTCTCCTTAGAGCGGTCAAAGCGTCGATCTTTTAGATCAACCAAGGTAACCGCCGTCTTTAGTTTATTCGTTTATTGCTTAAACGAAGTCGGTCTTGGGAAAAAGGAAATCAAAATTTTGAATTCCGCTGCGTTCCCGCGTAGATTTCCTTACATGACTAACCATGAACCCCAGAAACTTGCCTTCCTGGACATGAAATGTACATTTGGCCGGATTGAGTTTCATTAAGTGTTTCCGGATGTTGTTGAAGGTTTCTTGGAGGTCGACGGCGTGGCCGTCACCTGTAGACTTGACGACCATATCATCTATGTAAACCTCCTTGTTTTTCCCGATCTGCGAGCTGAAAACTTTGTTGACCATCCTCTGATAAGTCAAACCCATATTTTTTAGCCCAAAGAGCATCATCTCATAATAATAATGGCCCCCAGCACCTCTGAAGGCCGTTTTTTCCTTGTCGGACTCAGCCATTCGTACATGATGATATCCCGAATAAGCATCTAAGAAACTGAGGACCTCAAAACCTGCAATGGAATCCACTAGTCGATCGATTCGAGGAAGTTGATAAGGATCCTTTGGGCAAGCCTTGTTGATGTCCGTGAAGTCAACACACATTATACACTTTCCATTATGTTTTTTCACCATCACTATATTTGCCAGCCAAGTTGGGTATGTTAGCTCTCTAATTATTCCTGCTTGAAGAATTTTTCCGACCTCTACCTTAACCGCAGCTTCCTTTTCATTGGTGAATTGTTGGCCTCACTGTTGTATCAGTTTGAAGGTAGAGTCGATGTTGAGATGATGTAGGGCGACGTCGGCCTCAACTCCTCTCATATCTGTAACCACCCAGGCAAATGCATCCAGGTTTTCTTTGATCTGATTAATCAGAGCTTCTTTCTCAGAGAGGCCTAGGTGAGGGTAGAAAGTTTGTTGTTGTGGAGGGTAGGCTAAAGTTGGAGGATAGCTTACTGGTGGTGGTGGAGGGTAAACTGTTGTCACTGGTGATACAAAACCTGCTGGAACATCGCTTACTATGGTAACCTGAACCGATCCTCCCACATGCCACTATGGAGATTGCTCCTGTTGAGCCCGTGGTGTCTGATTCTGTTGAGGTGGAACATTAGGTCTCACCACTCCACTCACTACCACTGGTGTAGGAATGCCTGCTTCTCGTCTAACCCCTAAAATCTCGGCCCCATGAACGCCTCTCCTGGTTGTCACCATTCTGAAAGATCAAGAAGATCAGAATGTTACTAGATGATCTAAAGAAACTTATCTCAAGAAATGGAGCCTAAAGGAGGCTTTCGCTCGATATACCCATTGTAACACCCGTTCTCGGACACCAAGTCCATATCCGAAAAGAACGCTCGCACATATAATAGTAAATAAATCAATATTATATGTAAGCCTCTACTACGTCGCATCAAGTTTAGCATTAACGGAAGCTAAAAGACTCGGATATTTTTTTTTTTGAAACAACAAGGATAGAAATGCAACATTCTAAAGATAGAAAGATTCCAAAAGCCAACGTTAAAAGAAAAAGAACTTACAATCGTTCAATGTCTAAAGAAAACAACAAGTTATCTTACAAAAGTTCCAAAGGAAAAGTACAACATAACTTTCAACGAAATACAACAAAGTCTGGAACATAGTTTATGAAACAACAAAGAGAAGCCTTTCACAACAAAGCAACAATGATCATATATCATCTTCAAAGTCTCATAAAACTCTTGCTCACCTGTTCGTCTTCTCAACCCTAAACACACGAAACAAATATGCATTTGAGGTAACTACAAAGGTACTTAGTAAAATATAGAAGCTATTGTATTAAACAAGTATACAAAGTATTCATTATGATTATTAAATTATCTTTATAAAGCCGACTCAATCTAGGGTTCATTTCATGCTCATCAACATGTCACGACTAAACATTTCTAACTTAGCTTATCTTTGTTATACCCGCATTCAATAGCACTGCGCATGGTGTCTATCCACTACGAGATATCGTTTGCAACCTAACAATGGATCACACTGATAGCCACGGGTTTAACCCGATAGTGCACGCGTTCGGCGAAGTCCCTCTACCATTCAGCTGTTTATAGGCCAGTAGAGTTATTCGCTTTCACTGACAACCCACATGTCGCGATATAGCCGTGTGCCTAACCAAGAATGGCAAGGTATTTATTCTTTTACTACACAATTATGTATTTATTAATCATTAATTAACCACCTATGTGTTTTCAAGGCAAACCTCACCTTAGCCAACTCCACTCCCTCACTTAGATATCTAGACACAACGTCCTATCACATGCACAGACATTGGTGAATACTAATCCACCAAAGCACAAGCCTATCATGCTCTTCCGACGGCCCCGAACTTCAACTCTTTGGAAGAGTACATCCGGTGCCAGAACTAAACGCATCAGAAACTCAATCAAGGCTTGTTCATGTTTGTTTAGTGTTATTAGATCAAGAATCAACACTTAAAACTCCACACATAGCTCAAAACATATTTTTCTCCAAAACTGAGGTCAATGCGTGCGCATTCACTGGTTCAGAGACTTGCTGAAAGTTCCTGTTCAACCAATGCGTGCGCATTGCCTGCATTGCGTACGCATTGTTCATGCTGGAACAACTCTGAACAACCTGAAGCAACAATGCGTGTGCATTCACTGGAGTGCATACACATTCTACTTGCTGGAACAATCCTTTCCAAACCTGTTCCAGCAATGCGTGTGCATTGCTACTCAATGCGTACGCATTCTGCCTGGAAAACCCTAAACATGATTTTTCAACACTTCTCACGATTCCACAACTTTTCCAACACGTTCTTCATCAGTTTAACACCAAAAACAACAGCAAATATGACTCTTTAACATACCATATCATAGCACATTGTTCTAAACATCAAAACACATGAAGCCTTGCATCAAAAGAACTCCAAACTCACCAACCAACTCTATAACACTTGAAATAACATAATAAGAAGATCTCTTACTTGATTCAAGCACCAAACCAAAGTACACTTGCAGAAAATCTGTAGCACAACTTCAATCTTCGACGAAAACCTATTTGATCCACAACCAATTTAAGAATTAGTTAGGATCAAGGTTTCTAAACATCTCTGACTATGGATTAAGCCAAGAAGACACCAAACTTGATCAAAGCGCGCCTTAGGGCCGAAATCCATACCTTGAAGAAACTTGATAAACTTTGTATCAAAACGATCCTCGTTTCCTCACTATTCTGGTGCCCTACTTTGATCTGAAAACCACCAAGTAAACACTCAGAATTTTGGAGGAGTATTCATGCCTCTCTTTTGCTCTCAAACTTGCAGGAACGTGTTTTCAAAACTTCTGACAAACTTTCTGATTAGTGGAGAGGTTATTTTCCAAATAAAACCTCCCACTGATCTATTACCATTTAAATGCTTTTCTTTCCCTTAATTACCATTCAGTCCCCCATATATATATATATATATATATATATATATCTATATATAATATATAGAGGAATGGATTTAGCCCGTTTTCCTCAATTACCCGCTCCATACCCGGTTAGAAAATAAAAAACATGCTGTATAAACACGCTTATTTGTTTTATTTTTTTAATTCAATATTCAGAAAATGTAGCCGTCAACTAATGTATTCCCATCTATTATCAGATACCATAATTCGGATGCTGTAAACGGGAAGAGGGATGATGGTAATAGGGTTGTGGGAGAAGAGAGCATTGAATCTGTTGAGAGAATTTTCGAGTCTAAGAGGTGCTCGAGCCTGTTACGAGTCTAAAAAATTATCACGTTTTTTTTAAGGAACATGAAATCTTGCGACATTTCCGTAAGTTACAATTCTCTAAGTAAATCAACCTCATATGCTCTCCATTTTCCTGAGAACGAAGGTACTCGAATTTCTTTACCCACCGCTTCCATCGCCTTTGCTTTTGTTCTTCGACTGATTTTGTTTCAATTTGATTTTTCATTAGCTAATTTGTCTGTGTTCGACAAATTTCATTTCTCTATAAATGCAGTCAAAAAGGCAAGAATATATATTTCTTCCTCAATTGATAAAACCAACAAAGTTTCTGTTTGTGATTTTTTCAGGGGTTGTCTGATTTGGCTCAAAATATGGGGATTTGGCGTATTGGTGAGTTGGCTTTTAGAAGCCTTTTCCTTTTTATTTCTTCTCAAATTGATAAAACAAACTTACTTTTGGTTTGTGATTTTGCATGCGCCGCCAGACTTGGACCTAAGTTTGGTGATCTGGCATATCTATATAGTACGGATCAAGTAGTTTGGTGCTTAAGTTGCAATTGCCTTGGTGTTTTTTTTTTTTTTTTTTTGGTTTCTTTCAGTGATCTTTCTTCATGATTTACACAGACAAGGGCTGAAAAATAACATCTTTTTGATGTTTACGTTTTGGTCGTTGTCACCGGGAGTAATAAAGAAGAAGCCGAAGAAAGAAAGTTAACTATCCGGTACTATTTTTCAGCTTTGAACACTTGGTTGTTAAATTAACGGCCTTCGTTAATTTTTGTTTGTGTTTGATTGTATTTATGGTACATGAATATTTTGGTGATTCACACTTTTTTTTTTATGCACACAAATATGGTTGCTTTAGGAGTGGTATTAGAAATTTTGAAGACATAATTTGAAGCTCCTCTTTCATTCCTGCAGACTCAGCTTTAAAGTCAGCAACGAATTGAGATTGATCTTCATGTTGGTGAGAAGAAGATACATAGCTATGTCTTCATTTTACCATTTTAAGTTTTTTTTTTCTTCAGATTTTACAGGATGAGATGGACCATAAAGATGCCAATGATGAGATTAAAAAACGACATTGTAAAAGATAGTATCCTTGATGATATCCATGTGCAAGAGTCAATAGATGGTAAGCTTTGATATGTATGTGTGTCGGGATGGGCGGGTGGAATCTGAGTAAACTTAGCCACTTAATAAATATATAAACACATTTAATTTGATCATGCACCCTTTGCACGTCGTAGAATCATGTGTTTACCATATGGTGCTTGAAATAGTAGGTTTGAAATTCTAATATAGAAAATATTTTCCCCCTTTTTTATTAGGGAAGTTGGAAGATGGAAAATCAATCGTCAAGAAATTATCTCTAAGTAATACAGAACATGAAAAATCTAATTTTTTTAGAGGTGAAAAGGATCACGACCATACAACATAAGAAGTGTCTCAACCATGTTGGGGTGTTTCTCTGATGGACATAAACGACGAATAGGAGTATGATGCAGTATTTTTTTTATTTTTTTTTGCCACATACACAAAAAGAAAATATTGAAAATGCATTAGGAAATGGCATGTATACTTAGGTTAGAAACCTGGGATTGCTTGAGGTGTAGTAGTTGTCATCTTTCTAAATTTCAATAGCCATGCCACAATCTTCCTTCTTATTTTTTCATTATAGGATCTTTGTTTATTCTTTAATATTTTCATCCCGGTGTGTTTTTTTGTTTAGCCATGTTTCTTTTTTATCCGGATGATTTATATGAAATATATTTCTGAAACTTTTGCGCATTTTAAATGCAGGATGTTGGCAATGTTTCTTATCTTTGACTTGCTTCTATAATTTGAGGGATTTGGTTAGCATTTTAAATGCAGTATGTTGCACTTCATGCTGGAAATACAAGTAAGCATTTCCACATCAGATGACTAGATAGTGGAGAGTGGATTCCGAATTGGGTTTTTTCTCTGATCTATTATACAATATCATAGGTCATTGTTAATGGCACCATAGAAGATCTACTAAGACACCACTCTTGGGGAAATTTCGACTTGGTTAGTCAAAGTTTCGTGCATAAATTCGACTCCGTAGAGATCGAATTTTACTATGGTTCTCCAACTGTAGATTGACTGTGGTGTCATTACCGGTAATCTATCATAATTCATGGTTTTTCTTTTGTCTCAAACAATGACTCCTTTGATGAGTCAAAAAATCCAATATGAAAGAATAGGGAGGAGAATCGTAGAGAAGAACTGGTACTGTTTCATGTGGGATGCATTGAACATTGAAATTTGTGGCATAAATGAAGTAAAAATATTTTGATGGTAGAGACAGAAACCGGAGATACCAATTCAAAAATGTACCACATGATGAGGTATTGAGACGGATCATATCGCAGATAATCTACAATCAACAAACCGTAGTGTAATTTGCATCCAAACAATACTATTTTTTTCCTGTGCTGATTTTTTTCTACATCAGTTTTATGTGTAAAATCTATATATATAGTACAGATCCAGATACATTTAATCTCTCCCGCTGTGCATCGCACAATTAACCTGCTCCAAACCCAAAAAAAATCGCTCGAATAAATATTTAATTTGTCTGTTGCTCCAGTTTGATGTTCATATTTTTCGTTCCCCTTGATTTGTATGTTTTATTCTAACTTTTCATAGGTTTATCTAACTCTGGAAAATGTGCTCTATTTTTTCTGAAGTACCGTAACTTTTATTTGGAGCTTTTGAAGGCCAATAATTCTATTTCTTTGCATGATAAATAGATTGAATCAACTGCAGAAAAAATAGAAAACCGTCTGGATGCAACGACGGCCGAAGACTATTTCCAATATGGGGTAAGTGTAATCAGTTTTGTTTGTCTGCTTATCATACTTATTTACTTTATGAGCTACAATTCATTTGGCTATTCTAGATGGTTTCTTTTTACACTTTTATCGTGTTTATTAAACCTCAACATGAGCTTTTACCATCTTCTTCAGAAATTATTTTCCATCTGAAATTTTCTTTCGAGAGATGTTAGTTCCTAAATGCTTTGACAATCTTGCAGAACCTGGAACTAAGATATGGGGTTTGAAAAGGGATATATTGGTGACTGCAATCAGGGTGTGATTGCATGGTCTTACCGGGTAATACTGATGTTCTTATGTTGTTGTAGAAGGCCTGTTCTGAGTTAGACATATTTTCAGATTTGCTTGCAGTTTAATAAGATGAAGCTTTGAACAAATAATAATTAACCTGGGGGTCACTTTAAAATTAAAAGCGTTGGAAAATTCAGTGAAATAATCAGCAGCAACTGAGGTACAGTTGGACAATTATAAGGTTATTTTATAGGAAGCATAGGAGCATAGAAAAATGAATGAAATATTAGAATCAGAAGGCTGAGAACTAACGGGTGAGATATATTTTTTATATATATATTTTTACTCATGTTGATGGAATTCATATATATGGTATTTGCTTGAAATTATGATTAGGTAGTTCCACGTTTGAGTGGAGCATATACCTCAATTATGTATGTTCGTTCAACTTATAGTTGTGTAGGGTTACTTTTATAATAGGGTGAAAGCAAGGGGAAGAGTTAGATCGTACTATATCGACTTGGATCAAGTTCTGATCCATTGGTACTTGCATTTACCCTCCGAAAGGTATTGTCAAAGTTTTGTATCTAGATTTTGCGTGGTGCAATTATATGGTACATATGTTGGATCAATAGTTAAACCAAGTGGATGAATGCAATACATCCAACTAAGGGGAAATAGACTTTCTTGATACAAGGGTGGTATTTAATTTTTTTTCATTTTTCTTACCTTTCTGATTCCTCGATACAATCTGCAATACCTATTATGCATCTATTATCTTTCAACAATATTTTTTTTAGATTCTCATTCCTTGGTGTTGTGTTTCTTTCAATCCCATACTTCTAGCTGTGTCGTTTATTTCTAAAATGTTTCAATGTATCTCTTTAACCTGTTTGTTGAGTGTAGTGGACGCGGTAGACGTCCTTTTTTTAATAATTTAATAATTCATGTAGCTTTACTTCTCTTTTCTCCGTTGTTTTTATGTTTTATGTATTTTATTTCAAAAATGCGATTCACTTTAACTTGGCATTCATATGCCGACATGTTATTCTAAGTTTTATTAGTGATCATAATCAAGGATTATAAAGACTCATAAAGAATTTTTAATATGTTGTATTGGTCTTTGCGAAGGGCTTGGATCATACATTTTGCTTGCTGGATCTATGATCATTCTTCTTACATTGCTCAAGTATGTTCGATGGGCTTCGTTGATGATTCTAATGTTTGTCGGCGGTTCTGAAGCACATGGATTTGGTCAAGATGTTTTACGTTAAAAGTTCATTTCAACTTGAAGTATCATTTTCATATGTACGGTGGTGGATTATATAATGTATCTTGGTAATCTTTCCTTTCTTTAGTGTCTTGCTTAAAAAGCCTTTTGAACAAAATTGTTCATTCATCTTAAAAATGTTTATTAAAAAAAAATAGGAACAAAGAAGGGGGAAAAAATGGTACGAGACCCTTAAGTACATTTTCTGCTTCGACTGTTTGACATCACAATTTTGATGCACAACAGAAACAAGAAACAATCACAATTTCAAAGCACAACAGTAGCGGGAAACATGCCTTTCATTGAAATCAAGTAAAATTGTCGTAATATGTCACTTCTATAATTGACTGCCATAAGCAATGCATAATTATTGAACTCACATTACAAAACTATCTATCCAACACTTTAAAATTATTATTCTTTCAGAGCGGTTTTTTTTTTTCTTTTTATATATCACATTCAGTATTAAAAAAAAAAAAAAGAGTAACATGTCCCGTGCAATGCACGGGTTTCAGACTAGTATATATATATATATATATATATATATATATATATATAGAGAGAGAGAGAGAGAGAGAGAGAGTTATAATTATGTAATTCATAAATAGAATAAATCTAATATTTTGTTGGAAAAATTAGCTTATAGTCCACTTTTTCTCCCTTAATTAAGTGTTAATCCACATTCCAAATAAAAGTTGCATTAAGGACAGAAAATATTGGACCGGACTAAAATATCCCTTGTTTATAATAATAATAATAAAAATAAAACTATCATTTTCTTTTGACGGCTCCACCACCAGGTTTCAGGCAAACCACAATTCTCCATTGATGCCGCGTTCAGAGAACTCGATCCTTATCTTGTGATTCACAAAGTCGTGCGGTGATTCTCACTATGTTAGAAATGTGCCAGGTATTGCTTATCGCATTTTCTTCTTGCGCTCAACATGTTGCAATTTATCGGCTACTTATTGGTTTGATGAATAATCAATTATTTAAGTGACCATTATATCACCCATGGATTTGATTTTGCGTCTTCGAGCCTCCAAAGGTGTGAAGATTTGATTTCGAAGTGAAGATGATGCCGATTCAGGATCCAAAGAAAGAGAATTATGATGAAGAACGAAAATCCCACCGCCGAATTAGTAAATTTGTTAAAAGCCCGAGCAATCGCGTGGGATTTCTCTGCTCGAGCAATTGGGGATGTTTGTAATAGATTTAAACACAATGTGTACTCGATTGAAGAGTTGAAGCTTCTATTTCAAGTACGATATTTTCCAGACGAGTTAGCTTTTTCCCAATCTCCTCCAATCTTATGATTCTTTTGCCTTTGCTTTGTACTTTGTTTGAAATTCATAATTTTCATCTCCATTTGTTGTTCTTGTAGCCTTTAAATTTGAAATATCAATACAAGCTTCAGGCGGGAGGGTTGGATAAAGTTAGTGTTTGTTCTTTCACATGTAGAAATGCTTCTAACTCGGTGTTTGGGGAATTGGGACGAAGGATTGAAGTGGTATCCTCCGGACGAAGACGACGGTTGTAGAAAGAATCTTTACATCAATGGCGTAAAAGGATAAAAAGTAGATTTTGTGCTTTGTATTGGCGATGATCGATCAAATGAAGACATGTTCAATACAATTATCCACATTAGCTTATTCTTTTCTTGATTTTATTCACTTTTGCTTTTCTTTGATTTTTTCCACTTCATATCATTGCGGGTCTCATGGGAGGAAATGAAAGTCACATAAGGAGAAATGTTTGGATAAGCAGAGTTTCAGTTGGAATTGGAATGACGATTCTTTGCGATTGCAAGGGTTTCAAAGGAGCAATTGATTTTCGGAGAGAATGTAGAGTAAGAAATATCGAGATCGATGTCGATGTCGATATGATATCGATGCTTGATGACGATGATGTCGACGTCGATAATTTGCCTTCTACTAATGTTTGAATGGCTATCAGCAATCAGCCTTCCTAAAAAAATATGCGTGTCCTGTTTTTTTCTTTATTTTTCATGTTGTTAACTGATGTACATATTGTACTAAATCTATAGTTTGTTGTACTTGCTATTAATCTCTCACGAGTTTGTTAACGGTGATGGTGGAATGTTCTCTGCATATTCTTGTATAACTGACATCACATCGAGCATCGATACTACCGACATCGACATCGACATCGTCATCGTGTTAGTGTAAATGCTGCGATTAAATTCCGGTCCGTTTTATGATCCCTTCGCCCGTTCTGTATTTGCTTCATTTTCCTCTTTATGTTTTTGCTACATGATTGCTGTTGCTTCCTATCTATATGCGATCGATTGCCGTTATCTGTTAATGATTCTATCTCTTATGAATTGTATCATATAAACCAATTTAACACGGTGTGTTAGTGTATCTGGATTTTGCATTTGGAGAATGATCTTTATCTCTGGATAAAGACCTTACAGCAAATTCAGGTGATTAAATAGCTTTGATGATGGTAAATACTGAGACTAAACAAGCGAGAAATCCTTTTTTTCTTTATTTTCATGTTGTTAATCGATGTACATATTGTACTAAATCTATAGTTTGTTGTACTTGCTACTAATCTCTTTGAGTTTGTTAACAATGATGATGGAATGTTCTCCTGCATATTCTTGTATAACTGACATCGTTGTCGTCATCGACATCGTCGATACTATCGATCATCGATCATCGATATTATGCGATCATCGATATTGTGTTAGTGTAAATGCTACGATTAAATTCGGCTTTCAAATACTACGTCGAAAAGGTATCAAACAAGGTCTCAAAATGAAGATAAAAAAAAATATGAACTTTGGTAAAACAATTTTGATGATCGGTGTTCTAAATCAAAAGTTACGGTCGTTTATAAGAAAAAACGTCCGGCTAATAAAAATAATTTTTCGTCTTTCAAAATATACGTCGGAAGGAGTATCGTATTTGGGCTCAAATTGAAAGAAAAAAAAACATGAATTTTGGTGAAAAAATTTCGATGATCGGAGTTGTAAATCAAAAGTTACGGATGTTTGAAAAAAAAAAAAAAGCGAAACAAAAGCAGATCAAAATGATCAATGTACTCATGTATCATGTATGCTGAGGGCTGCGAGTTAGTTTTGTCATTCGAAAATGTTTGTCTTTTTTGCAACTAAAAGATATGTGTGTCTATTTATTTATTTTCATACGCTGAAAAAGAGTGACTTTTCGCTTACTTTATCTCTATTTTATTTTTCACAAACGACACATCTACCCTTTACTAAAAATCGGAATATTACAGTCTTGAACAAAGTCAGAACTTCTTGAATGGACAAAGTATTACCAAAACGGTGCATTTTAATTTGCGTTAATTAATTGTGGATTAAGAGCAGGTTGTACAAATGTACCAATAAGGATTCTTACCTTTTTCTTTTTTTCTTAGTCAAGGATTATTCTAAATGTAGGTCTTGATCATAAAACGCGTAAACGACTGGCCCATATATATGTTGAATCATAATGACACGTGGACATCAGGACGAAGACAAATCACATCATGGTTCAAAAACATAGTAAAAAAAATATTATAAAACATTCTAAAGTTCTATGGAAATCGATCACGTGTGATTTTATTTATCATTTAATAAGATATGAAGAAAAGTTTCAAGATGATACATAGCACAGCATGCCGTCACACGTAGACATGATCAATTTCAGGTTCGGTTGGGTTCAGTGGCGGACCTGAATTTTTTTTCGGCTGGGACCAAATTTAAAAAAGAAAAGTTGAAAAAAATACAAGAGACAAGTTTTGAACCTATGACTTTAAGATATGTACTCAAGTTTCCAACCAGTTGAGATAAATGAAGAATTACACTAAGAATTGTCTGAAATAATATACATACACAGTTTTAATAATTAGAGGGTATATTAAGAAGCTTCAGAAAATTTAAGTATGTGTCACGCACCCCACCCCTGCGCAGTTAGGTTAGGTTGAGTTGGGGTGGGGTGGTTCCCGACCGACATGTTGGGGATCGGGCCACAAGTTTGTACAGGTCATACTGGGTTTATGAACCCGTCGAGATCATGTAGACTGATATCATAACAAACCACTAGCCAACTAATATACAAGAGAATATGGTGATAAATCTAGTGTACAACACTTGTCACTCCGGACTCTACCAAAGATATGAGTCACTTAACCGTCTAAAAAATAAAAATAAAAATCTATGTATATGTATTGTTAGATGTTGCTGCTCGATCCTCGATCAGTATGTCACAATCAATGCGTGCGCGTAAGATAGCCAAATATTGTTTGCACTTCTTAAAAAAGGTTAGAACCAAAAGGTATATTGTTTTTTGCGCTCTAGCAAGAATAGAATCCTCGATCGCTTATCAAATTATATTATACTACTTACCCGTAGAAAGCAATAACTTATTTATTTTTAAAAATGTATATATATATATATATATATATATATATATATATATATATATATATATATATATATATATATATATATACACACTATTGAGTTAAAATTTCATGTGCCCTTAAATTCATAGATTTTGGGAGGCTCAAAGCCATAGTCCCTTGAAACTATATATACACTATTATTGAGTTAAAATTTATATGCCTTAAATTCATAGATTTTGGATTTTGGAGAGTAGTTATAATCTCATGAAACTTCAGCAGCATACTTATACATACATATATATATATATATATATATATATATATATATATATATATATATATATATATATATATATATATATATATATATATATATATGGTCGTCAGGCTCTGGGAGAGTTTCAAAAAGTTATGGCATATATATACACTATTGAGTTAAAATTTCATGCGCCTTAAATTCATAGATTTTGGGAGGCTCGAGGCCATAGCCCCCTTGAAACTCCCCCAGGGGCGCCCCTGGCCCCATATATATATATATATATATATATATATATATATATATTGTTATCCTCAACAATATCAATGTAGCAGTGAACACATGCCTTCAGTATAAAGCTTCGGTTGGTCTCCGATATGCTGCCCAAACTTCCTCACATTTTGATGAACATTTATCATTGTATTGCATCTCATTTTCTTGATGTGTTTATCTTCATGTTTTGGTGTGATTATTACTCGTATATTACAACTCAATATGCTGATATTGACAGCGAAAATAATTGCTTTCATTGATTGAATACAATGTGTTTATATAACACTTAATATCTTAGGAAGGAAGTAAATCATAATTACAAAATATATTGAAATAAATACGAGAATCATTTATCACTAATAATATTCTCAATACGCCCCCGCAATCCCATGGGAAGAGGTAGGACGTGGAGATTGGTCTTGAGAGTGGAAAAACGTGGATTGCTAAACGGCTTGGTAAGAGCATCGGCGAGCTGATCTTTGGATGAAACAAATGCAACGGTGATGCGTTTAGCGGCAACAAGTTCACGGACATGGTGAAAATCTAACTCAATGTGTTGGTGCGCGCATGGAAGACGGGATTGGCAGCAAGGTACGTGGCACCGATGTTATCACACCATAGAACCGGAGGAGCAGAAAGAGGGGGCGCATTTCATGGAGCAACTGAAAAAAGCCACTGTAATTCAGCCGCAGCATTCGAAAAAGATTTATATTCAGCCTATGTTCTACTCTTTGCGACCGTAAGTTGTTGTTTGCAATGCCATGTGATTAAGTTGGAACCTAGAAAAATGCAGTAAGCGCCAACGGAGCGTCGATCATCAGAATCAGTAGCCCAATGGGCATCAGAATAAGCATGAAGAGTAGTGGTTGACCGACGAGAGATGAAGAGAGCATCAGATATAGTATGCTTCAAGTAACGAAGAATCCGTTTAACCACCGCCCAATGACAGTTGGTTGGAGAGTGCATGAATTTACTCACCTTATGAACATCAAAGGCAATATCGGGTCGAGTAAATTGTAGATATTGCAGTCCACCAACAATAGTCCGGTAGAGAGACGGGTCCGAAAAGGGTGGCCCGTCGTCACGAGTCAGGCGGCATTTAGGAGTCATAGGGGAAACATAAGGCTTAGCCTTGTCCATACCTGCGCGCTGAAGTAGATGAAGAATATATTTCCGTTGGGAGAGGTGAAGACCATCTGGAGTGCGTAAGACCTCTATACCAAGAAAATAATAGAGGGGACCAAGGTCTTTGACTGAAAACTGAGAGCCCAAGTGCCATATGACGTGATCAACATGAAGCAGAAGAGAAACCTGTGATAATGACATCATTGACATAGATCAAGACATATACAGTAAGAGTGCCACGCCGATAAATATAGAAAGTATCTGCCTTGGACGCAACAAAGCCGTAAAAGGTAAAAGCCGAAGTGAACCGAGAGTACCAGGCCCGAGGAGCCTGTTTTAAACCATATAGACTATGCTTACGTAGTCTGGATAATCTGGATGGTGAAAGCCATGTGGTTGCTGCATAAAAACCCTGTCAGTTAAATAATCATGAAGAAACGCGTTCTGAATATCCACCTGCTTAAGAGACCAGTTATTAGTAGTAGCCAAAGATAATAAAAGACGAATAGTAGTGGGTTTGACCACCGGACTGAATGTGTCATGAAAGTCAGCACCTTCAGCCTGATGAAAGCCATTGGCCACAAGACAAGCTTTATAGCGCTCGACACGGCCATCTGCATGATGTTTAATACGATACACCCACTTATTACCAATGGCATTCATACTAGAAGAGTAGTATCATTCTGATCTAACGCATTGATCTCATCACGCATAGCATCCTGCCAAACCCGGTGTTTGGTTGCTTCGGTATAGGATGTGGGTTCAGAAGCAGCGGTAGAGGTAAGAAGAGCTTTGGGCAGTGGATAACGGAGATAGTCGGGATGGAGAGATTTACGTTTGAGAGAGTTTGTTTGGGAACGAGTGACCATAGTTCGAGTTGGAGGAGGGGCCGGAGGTGTAGGCTCGGCACTAGAGGAAGATGGAGGAGTGGAGGCGGGGGAAGCTTTGGAGATGGGGGAAGGAAGAGAAGGAGAACGCCGTGTTGCTTCAGACATATCCATGGGCAAAGGAATAGAAGGGGAAGGTGACGTAGAGGTGGGGTCAACTGTGTAGGAAGAGGAACCGTAAGGAGTCACCAGAGAGAGGAAGGAGATGAGACATATGGGAAAGTGGATTCGTCAAAGACAACATGACGAGAGATATATATGATGACGGTCAAATTATACCCGTAAAAGTCATCAACGTTGACCTTAAATCGAGATTAATAATATATATTTCAAATTAAATCACATGTTTATATTTATTATTTAATGTTAAGTGATTATTAATATGATATTTGGTATTTAGCCGTTTTCATTATTAAAAGCCGATTTATTGTGCGATAAATCGATTTTGTAGATCACGACAAATCGAGAGGATTAATGTCATTCAATCAATGGATCTCAAGATAATAAAGGAAGAAAATCGGAGCATTAAGTGGAAGATTAATCGGATCAACATGCAAGCGCGATGGGGAACAAGCTAGACGAAGAAAACGTGTTAAACATGCAAACTTAGGTTCGGTCGACCGAGCATATAGCTTCGGTCGACCGAGTGCAACTCTTGGTTGACCGAGCCTTAGGTTTGGGTCGGTTTCGGCTTATATCGTGCTTATCTTCTAGAACCACCCTAAGTCGGCAAAAACCTCTATATAAGCAAGCGACTACGAGAATACCAACACATACCTTAGAATATCATTCAATAAAATCACTCTATTCATATCTTGATTCAATGTAGTTTATTGAGGTGTTTCCGGCAATTTAAGAAATTTGCAAATATGTAAGCCTTTATTTTCATTTCTTTCTTTTAAGTAATTAATCCCTCCCAATTATGCTTTATTGTTTGAGTTAGTTAATTCATAGCTAGATGATGTAGATCTAGGTTATGTCGTTATGGATGTGGCGAAGCCTTGTCTATGAGGATCCCATAACCTACGTCATACACTTAGTATTTATTCATGAATCTACTTGATTTAATTAATGCGTATCTATGTTAGCTAACATATTTATACATCGAGATATGAGTTTAAGATGCAGGTATTGAGATTCTCATTACGGGATGTATTGTTGGCCATTTCGCTTAGTGCTTATACTTGTCTTTTACATCAGTTAGTAATAGTTGGTCATCATATGGTAATAGCCTCTTACACGGTGATCAGTCATTTAAGAATCACATTCTACATGTTTGTATATTATATTGATAAATCATCTACGGCACTTGGACACAACAAATAATGTAAGAATTTGAGGTAAAATTTTATTCTTTATGATGATTATACAATTGTTTTTCCTATATGATATGCACGTAATATTGATGTTAGTGGACTTTGTAACATCAACACAATGAGAGCTCAAGTGAGTAAAATGTCCCAATCAATTGGTAAACATCCATTCCATGTAGTGAATGTGACTCCATTTTCAAAATTTGGGAACGATCGTGGCCGAAGCAGTGAATTTGAATTTGGCCCTAAAGATTAAAGCCAAACTTGAGATTGATTGTTGGCAATGACAAAATATGTCTCATCGATAGTGCGACAATGCACATTACAGAGAATGTCTCAAAATAAAAAAAATAAAAATGGGAGAAGCAAATAATAATTGTTGCAAGTGCTATATTGATATAAGGCGTCGAAAAAGCCATTGATATTTAATCGCTTGAAATAAAGCACTATGCTCTCCCGAGTCTCGAATATATTAGTTTAGAGATATCTATAAAAAATTATGGTATCATATCGAGACTATGAGAAATAAAGAGTATTTACTCGTTATGAATATCATTTGTCGGTGAAATGAGTATAAACAATATGTTTGAAAATGATGAGACATGTCAAATCCTAAAAGATAAAGTGACAAACACTATATGCATCATTTTTGGAATTAAATTATGTAAGATGCATCATGCCACCAAATTAAAAATTTTAAGCTGTATCATTCCATTCAATGAAGTGAACGTGGAAATATATTATTCTGGAGATATCAATTACCGTTGTCATACCAAAATGAGACAACGGATGAAACGATATTGAAATGTCAAACTCCAGAAGAGATTATTCCCCCGCTTGATATATATTCATGAAGTTTGTTGATACCCGCATAAGAGGATATCACATTAAAATGTAGAATCCGTCCACGGGTTATTGCAAATATTCGGATATCGATTGTATATATTGTCCGAGATTAGCGGGTGGAAAAATAAATACAATTAAATCAATTCTCGTGACAAACATTATAATATAAATGAACTTGAAGTTCATTTTTCGAATAGTCGTGATTGAGTCACGTAATACACACAGTGTGGACAAAATTTATGAGATGAATTAAGAACTCTAAAAGAGTCATCAATTATGAATGTTCTGGTAATATAAAAATCACGAAAGACATGTCATAAAATAGCTATATAGCATATCAATATAAGACACAATAAGCATTGTCAATCTCATGTGGGGGGGAGAAAAAGAACATGAAGTTTTATTATATTATTTTATCAAAACCCCGTAAGAATGTCAAAAATAATGTGAATGATTCTTGAAGAATCGAAATGACATAGTGCTACTTGATGTTGATATTTATATTAAACCCATGAAACGTATAAGTTGTTTTGTTTCCAAAGATATTAATCTCATAGATATGAGATGATTAAATAACTTTATAATCATTAGAAACAAAAGTCAAATAGCACTTGATCATGAGATTGATTTAGCAAAAATCATTGTGTTGGAAAATATGTAAATCGTTTGAAGCGAATGACAGAGCATCAAGTTACAAACTCGGTGCAATTACTACATTTTAACGAAGATCATTTCCGGCATTAGGGGAGATAAGAGAACCCCATTTTAATATATAAGAATGCCGAGAAATTTTATAAAGATCTTCTACGCATCATTCTAACTAAATTGTGTAAATAGTTTAACATGCAATATTTAGCAAGGAACCGGATGCTTTTATTGGGTATAAAGAGTGACTATTTATAAATGCACCCAATCAAATATGATTGATAATATTATCTACACGAGAAAGTGTATAAGACCGATCGGTGTAAAAGATAAAATCCACGGAAAGTGAATTCACTATTGATATTAAGTCACTCATGAAATATCTCAAGAGATTTGTCTCAAAACGAAACCCCAAATAAATTCGTGACGTGCATCCAATGATAAAATATTGGGTTATGGAACAACCGGATCCATGCATTGATAAGGATTCGGTTTATGCTAATATCGAATTAGCAATGTATTTCACGGGAGAAATTGGTAATATATTATCACGATAAATGTCGATTTACATATTTGCCTCATAATTTGCTAGTATAACTGGATCCAGAACCCATGTCAATAATAGAGTGATGGAAGCATATAGATCGGGTAAAAATTAAATAAACAATGAGAGGTCGATCTTGATTAGAATTTGGTTCGTAATAACCAATTATTGATTTTGATCAATTACATTCTCCCACTATGGATAACATCATGTTCCACTACTTAATAAATCGACAAAGAACTAAGGATTTTTATATGACGTTGTGACCGTATATTTATAGAGTCACTAGACATATTTATATGAAAATGTATGATTGATTTTAGACATGAAAATCGCAACTTTGTATATATTCTTTGAGTTGCAAATGTCATTATATTGCTTAAAATATGGTTAAAGGTAAGAAAATCAATCAATTAAATTCCCATGAATAAGGTATATATATAAATAGCTCATGCATAATGACATGAGTTGTGTGATATTACATCCCCTATTTTTATTTAGAAGATAATGTTGATTGTGTTGCAAGTGTTGCACAAATGAGTAGTGGGTATGATAATTTTAGCCCTTACATTTAAATTGGACTCTAAAAGAGATATGACTTATAAAAAGTACGCTATAAGTGACAATCCGACATGTTTGTTCACTAAGTTCATTCCAACATCTATTTTGGAGAATTATGTTTATAGTATTGGAATGCGTACATTTGAATGACTGTTGTCGTCAGGGGGAGCGACAACTTCAAAACAATCTTGATGCTTTGGTCCTGTATGAACAATGACTGTACTCTTTTTCCCTTTAACTAAGTTTTTTTTCCCACAGGGTTTTCTTAGTTAAAGGTTTTTAACGAGGCGATCGAAGGCAACACATAAAACGCATATGTCATGAACTACTTTCCTTGTCTAGTTTTTGTCCCACTGGGTTTTTCTAGCAAAGTTAATAGTACATGACATATACGTTATGCAACTTAGATAGAGCATTCAAATCAGCTCTATATTCAATGATCTTTATCTACTATTATTACAAGCGCAAAGAAGATTGTTCATCTCAAATTCAATAATATTTACATAAGTGGGAGAGCACATGATCTTCAAAGAGAAGTGAAATCGATATGCGATGAATCAAGCCAAAGTGTTGACCCGCATGATTCAATTACACTCAAATGATGAAGAATTGTAGCAAAGACATGGTGTTCATTGATATTTCAAAGGACACAAGAGGAATTATACATCATACTTTTGAAGACGATCTACAAATGAAAAGGCGATGCACAGTTGTTCAAATTAAGTGATCAAATCAGTCGATTTATTCACAGAAGCATAGTTTTCTACTACATTCGAAGATAAGATTTCCATTTGCCGTTTCGAAGCTCTCAAATATCGTTTTCATCATAGGGAGTAATACAAGCACGAATGAATATGTACTATTTTCCTTCACTTGGATTTTTTCCATAGGGTTTTTCCTTGTAAGGTTTTAACGAGGCATATTCTTTGTTTAATGGACATTCAAGGGGGAGTGTTATGAAATAATTGATGTGAATGTCCATTAACTTACACCATAAATACCAAGAGGTTTTATTCAATTCTAGAATTCACTACCATTCATCATGTAAACCTAAGTTACAAATTCCAAGAGTTTTCTTGTCAATTATTATCATTCATTGTATCATTTGTAGTTGGTTCATCTACCTTTGGTGTTGTATAAATACCTCATCCATATCTTTGGAATGTGGTGTAGAGAAGTTGAGATGAAGTAATAAGAAAGTTCATTCTTCCTTTTTCCTCTACATTTTTGTTGTTGTATCTTTGGTTTGTTTTCTATTATTTTATAACAGTCTTTTGGTTTTATGATTTTGCTCCCACTAGTCAACTACTCTCAATTGACTTTCAAGAATATTTAAAAACTTCTTTAGTGGCTGAGATCCAATCTGGTTACCTCGATTCCCGGCGGTGGTCGATCAAGCAAGATAATTTCGAAAGGTAGGTAACTCTTTACCATTCACATCTCTATGTGATTCTCAGCGGTTGACTAGTCAACTCTTTGACGATACACATCATTATGTGTTAGTCAACCCTTGTCTCTAAAGTCGAGGCGGCCCTGACGGTGGCCAATCACCGAAAGACTCTAGTCAAGTCATAACCCAATATTCACGAGATCTCATACGATCATATCTCAATAACGAATATACACCCGAGGTAGGTCAACTCCCGGCGGTGGTCGATCAGTTGGATCCGAACACAGGCTCTTCACCGTCGTTATAATATTGGGAGACAATATTTCGACTTGATTTTTGTTGTGGAAGTATTTTTCGTAAATTAATTCGCTTAATTAATTTTAATTGCGGTCTCATCAAATATATCTATCTCTATAGACATACATCCTACACATTTATCTAGATCGTGCCTAGTCATGCATCTATCGTATCATATAAAATAAATACAAGCACAAAATAAATAAATGCGTAAGTAACCGGTATGATCATGGACTTTTCCTGAGTGCGGTTTGAATACAAGCCCAGCGAAACCGCGGGTCACAATCTAAGGGTATATTGCAACCGCCAATAGGATCTTTAATGCGCCATCTCCAATGGGATCTTTATTCTTCTTTCTTTGGTCTCCATCTTCTACTTCATTTTTGTTACATTTAATTCTATCTAATAAAATAAATACACCCGCCGCACACGGGGGGAGCTAACGGGAATGGGATAAATGCAGAAAATAAACTAGGTCACGTTCTTCATAACGGCCTAGGACAATTTTTAAAACCAATAGAAAAATTAAATCATTCACATCTATCCTACCGGTCGAGTCCATGATCAATCGGGGTCCATATAATCATATTATATCTACTGTATCTAATCCATACAATAACATCTTATGAAAAAGATAAAATTAAAATTTAACTACTTGCGTCTTAATTAATCAATTAACGTTTAATCTATTAAATAATTTTATCCAATCAATTAACTAATTAACATTTAATTAATTAAATGATTTTAATCGAAATAAAATTAACGATTAATTTTAAACCGATTTCAATTTTAATTTTAATTAATTAGAACTATTCCAAAAATAAATCAAAATTAAAATTAGGTCTCTTTTGTTTCTTTCCTTTTTGATTCCCAATCAAAAGGGATGCCTTTGGTTTCCTAAACCAAAAGGCATCTCCCTTGGCCCTTTCCAAAATCAAAATTTTGAAAATGGCCTAGGCCTTTTCCAAAATCAAATATTTTGGAAAGGGCCTAGGCCTATTCCAAACAAAGTTTGGAAAGACCATTATTATTTTAATACCATGTGGCATCCCAATGGCCCGAACTATTTGAACCATTGGTTAGGCCACATGACACAACTAAACAAAAGAGGAATTACCAATCACAACTATGAACCATATAGAAACACAAAATACACAAAAAAAATGGAGATCTTCAACCCTTTGACCAGTCAAACGACGCCGGCAGCAGGTTGCCTTGCCACCGCCGATCAGCCGCCGGTGGTGGTGCCGCCGCCAGTCGGCCGAGCACCACCAGATCTCCCATTTTTCTTTTCTTTTTTTCTTTTCATGTATCGTTTTGCGAATCTAAAATCTTTCATATTTTAATTACGTGATTTAAACGATAAAATTAACTACGCAAATTAACATGCTTATTGCTTAAGCTCGAAGCTCTCTCTGATACCACTGTTAGGAAATCTACACGGGAACGCAGCGGAATTCAAAATTTTGATTTCCTTTTACCCAAGATCGAATTCGTTTAAGCAATAAACAAATAAGCTTAAGACGGTGTTACCTTGCTTGATCTAAAAGATCGACGCTTTGACCGTCTAAGGAGAGTAGTTCTGCATAGAGCCGCCCAAGTGTTCAGCCTCTACCGCTAGTCCACACGAACAACCCACCAGAATCCACCATTGATTGCTATTGGAAAACTCCGGTTGCTAGACCGGCCTTTTTCCTCTCTCACAAACTCTCTATTGGAAGCTCTCTATTTTACACAAGAACTATTAGCTCTTGCAATTGTGATGTACAAAAGAGCTAGCCAACCCTTCTCTTATATAGAGGGTGGGGCGCCCCATGCACTTCCCAATCTAATTGGGATTAGCTTCCTAGTAGATTGAGGAGACAGAAAATATTTTCCCAATAAAATAAGGAAAATATAATTGATTGATTTATCTCATTTAATTTAATATCCTATAGTAAATATTTCCAAGATATTGTCAATATCTTATATTGACTATATTTATCTTATTACCATAAATCAATTTACACATGTGTGCAAATCTATATTCATTAATATCTAATATTAAAATAGGTAATTTTATTAAAATTAAATTGCACAATCTAAGTGTATCATATACACAATGAAAGTGGCGCCCATCTTCCCAAAGATTTGATATCCGGAACCTTCTTTAATTAATATAATACTATGATTAATTAATTTACAAAATACATGTGTATCATATACACATAATAATTTCGACATACATACATCATACGTATATTTAACTAATCAACATAATTAATATCTTGTACTCCCTCCGTCCCGTATTATAAGTCCTTTTGGATTTTTCACACAGATTAAGAAATATCATAAATGAGTTACTTTTTAATATTTCAAGGTAAAATAGTGTATTGGTTTTTGGGATGGACTTATAATATTGCATTGTTTAGTGTGAAAGTGGAAACAATGCATTAATCTTATATTGAAATGTGGGAAAGACTTGTATTTTGGGACACCACAAAAATGTTAAAAAGACTTATATTACGAGACGGATGGAGTATTATATTTATTCATAATAAATAAATACCACCATATTAATTTACCACTATAACCTTTATAGTACGAGATAAACTTTTCTTATTTAGTTATCATCTATAACCACATTTTAATCCGGCTAGATGTTCTTATGTGTGTGACCCGATAGGCTTCCGATTATGTTGGCCGTAGACACAAAGTGCAAATTACGAAAATGCCCTTCATACCTAACGATCACGGGATAGCTTCTAGCAACACACCGTGACCCCCAATCATCGGAAGAGTCAAATGCAATGACTACTACCTTTCATGTGAAACAGTTACCGTGTAAATTACAATCCTATCGTTGTAATAAGAAGTAACTCATTTACTTCCACTTTGCAAAGATTCACGAGAGTAAGATATTCCTTATAAGAAGGCCCTTTCGGATATTCACCCCTACCGATAGTGCACGCGATTCTGCACGACCAAACATGTATACTCCGCGATGCTTGAAGATCACACCCAATCACTACCGCATGATCGCCCCGTGGCTAGGGGAAACCTTAATAGTGTCAAAGCATGACAATCCACACCGTGATGCCATGTAGACTCCGGTCCAAAGGATAATTACACAACCGTCACATAGTGTGACACTTATCCGTGTAAGTGGGTCAGTCTAACGTACGCATTCTCTAATACACGTCCACGTACAGTCCAAGTGTCTCTACACTTTGATAGACGAGATCTATCCATGTCCTTAAAGACAGAAGACATCTAATACGTGCTAGTCTGTTTATACTATCAATGCCCTGTTTAATAGTACATCAGCCTAGAGACATTTAAGTATCAAACTTATTAAAGTGATTGGAGATCTCATCAACCATAATCGCCTATCATGGTTTCCCTATCGCAGTTTAACACTAAGGACGTTATCATATAACAATTCATAATTGGTTCTTTAAAAGAATATATATATATATATATATATATATATATATATATATGACAACATAAAAGCCATTTAATATATGTATAGACATAAAGAAATAGTAGAAATGATCCGACCCGGTCGGATACGGTCCAACCCGATTGGGTTTAAGACACTATTTCAACAACTAAAGCCGTGGTGGACACAATTCTGGTGAAGAAGGTTTGCGTCGACACCGGCAGCGCTGTCAACGTTCTCTACTTTGCAGCTTTTCAGGTGATGAATCTCAAGGAGTCCGAGCTGACTCCAGTCTCGACACCGCTGTTTGGATTCGCCGGTCCCCCAGTTCATCCTATGGGAATGGTTCGGCTCGCAACAACGTTTGGAAAGGAGCCAGATGGAAAGACTCTCATAGTTTCTTATGTAGTGGTCAAGGCCTCATCGGCGTATACCATCATCTTGGGAAGGCCCGCTCTAATCGACCTCCGAGCCGTGATCTCTCCGGCTCACACCAGTCTGAAATTTCCAACCGCCTACGGCTCGGACAAAATCAAGGGAGATCTGGAGGTCCCCAGAAGCTGCTACGCGGCCACAATAAAAAGCAAATGAGTAGTCTTAGCTTGAACAGCTCGACAAGTTCCTTTTATCTGCTGTTTTTCATTCCCGCACTTTCATTATGCTTGTTTTTCCTCTGCTTTATTACCAGTCTTGGGTATTTGATACTTTGTTGAATATATTTTGCTCTAGGAGCGCTTAATTTTTGATATTGTCAGTATACTATTTCGTCTTGTTTCGTAAGTCAGTCCGAGAAGTCAGTCCGAGAGGACCAGCTAATCAAGCTCCCCAATATAAAAACTTTCACGCGAGAAGTCAGTCCGACCTGGCCCCGCTAGCCGGGCTTTAAAAATGAGAAGTCAGTTTAATCTAGCCCATCTCGTCCTAAAAACTTCCATGCGAGAAGTCAGTCAGACCTGACCCCGCTCGCCATGCTTTAAAAATGATAAGTCAGTCTAACCTGGCCCAGCTCATCCTAAAAAATTTCACGCGAGAAGTCAGTCCGACCTGGCCCTGCTCGCCGTGCTTTAAAAACGAGAAGTCAGCCTAACCTGGCCCAGCTCATCCTAAAAACTTTCACGCGAGAAGTCAGTCCGACCTGGCCCCGCTCTCCGTGCTTTAAAAATGAGAAGTCAGTCTAACCTGGCCCAGCTCGTCCTATAAACTTTCACGTGAGAAGTCAGTCTGACCTGGCCCCACTCGCTGTGCTTTAAAAATGAGAAGTCAGTCTAACCTGGCCCAGCTCGTCCTAAAAACTTTCACGCGAGAAGTCAGTCCGACCCCGCTCGCCCTGCTTTAAAAATGAGAAGTCAGTCTAACCTGGCCCAGCTCGTCCTAAAAACTTTCACGCAAGAAGTCAGTCCGACCTGGCCCAGATCGCCGTTATCTAACAACGACAAGTTAGTCAATTCTGGCCATACTCGACCTAATTTGTTCAGACTTTTTATCCGATCTACAAATGTCTGAACCCCGCGCATCGGGTTGGTCTTATATATGCACAATCACACAAACACAAATATGCCATCCAAAACCAGAGGGTAAAGAATGGCATACCGGGGGGCAACATACCCCATCATCAATAGAGTGAAAATTACTCAAAAAAGAAAATGCATTAACAAAAAAGCATTTTTTATTATCAAAGAAATTTACAGTACAAATCTGAAATTTAAAAATAAAAAAAACCCTAAACTCTAGGAATCTGGAGTCGGAGTCGGTTTCTTTTACGACTCGGATGGAGTAGCCGAGCCAGAAGTAGCAGCAGGTTGGGCAGAGTACTTGGACACAAAGTCCACTCTTGTCTTAAAGTCCTTCACCCGTTCATCATAGACCTTGCTCACCCCTTGTTTGTAAAAAACCTTCTTAGGAAGATCGTCCACAACAAGGGCAGGAAATTGGATCATTGCCTCATCCACACCTTGGGTATAACCATGGTTTAGGATGGGAATGAGCAGCACCTTCAAAGCCAGGTCAAAGTCCTCTGAGGCCTTGTATTCCCGAATGGCTTCGGCACACCGAGCCGGAATTCCAGCTCAGACACCTTCGTCTGGAGGTCAGCAGCGGCTTGTTCCTTCCCTCTCATCTCTTCAGCAAGCTCGTCTGCTAAAGACTTCCACTCGGCCTCTCGGGCCAAGAGTTGGGCTTGCATAGCCTTCATCTCTTTATCCTTGAGTTCAGCAGCCGCCCTAAGCTCACCCCGTGTTTGCCTCTGCTCGGCAATCCTTTTCTTCTGGTTAGTTGAATCTACAGAGGCTTTCCCAAACCTCTAGAAAACCTCCTGACCGACCAAGGTTCCCTTCATAATCAAATAGAAAAAGTTAATAAGGCCCTCCAAAAACTTAGCACTAAAACAAGAAGTAAGATTACTTACAAACTCCATGGATTGGAAACCAACAGCGATCAGCTCCTCGTCCGAAATATTGGTGATCCATTGCATTGCTCGAAGCGATTCTTTCTTGAGGACGGATCGGCCCCCGAGCTCCCACCGGAGCTTTCGATTTGCCTATTTTTAGGGGCCTACCCTCATGTGAGGCCAAGGCCAGCCTAGACCTCCCCTTCTTTCCAAGGGGCGGGTCCCCTTCCTTTGTCTTCTCTGGATCAACATTGTCCAGAGGGTCCCGATCCGCTTGTCCCTGAGGAGGGAAAAAGGAAGAGGTGCCCGCCGCGGTAGCATCCACATGAGGTTCCTCATCCACCACGTTCCCGAAAGAAAGGGCCGGCTCAGGTTGACAGACCACAGCTTCACCCTCGGCCCCCGCCAGCAGATCAGCAAAATCAGCCACTGTAAACATGGAACATGAGCAAAATATTAGTCAAATAGACAAGCATAAATACAACAACAAAGGTGCAAAGAAAAGACCCTCCAGGACTTCCACTCAGCCTCCTCAAATTCCTTGTAGGGGCCCGGCGTCCTCTAACTGAGCTGCCGTAATCAGCTCGTCGTATAAGTCCTGCCACTCGATGGAGTAGCCAGATCTGTGGATTCTCCCCACCAACTTCTCGTCCAGCTCAAAGCGTTCATCCTTATCCATCTCATCTTTGTTCCACCGGCTCAACTCAGGATGATTCTCATGACGAACGAAGAAGAAACTTTCCTTCCATCTCTTAAAAGAGTCTCTCCCTTTGGGAATGATAGGAACGTTGCCAGAACGGCCTGACCTCCGAGAAAAGTATATCTATATGGGTAGTCCTTCACCCCCACATAATGATAAAAGTACCTGAATTTCTTTATGGTGAACCTCATATTGAGCAACCGGCACCAGATAGAAAACCCAATAATGGCCCTGACACCATTGAGGGCTATCTGGGAAAGCCCTAGCTCGTAATACCGGAGCACAGCGAGAAGTGCCGGGCAAAAGGGCAGCCTCAGACCAACCTCGAAATACTCCCTGTGAACGGTACAAAACCCCTCCGGCGGATTCGGGGCAAATAGGTATGGCTCTGAGGGTAACATCGGGGCGTACCTTTCCCTGCTAATCCCATATAACTCACATATCTCATCCAGGTCCCCCAGACTAAGGATGGATTCAACATCCCTACTATCGGCAATGGCCATCTAAAAAATATAAGGTTTCGGCGAAATTGGACTTGCTTCTAAAGACAACGAAAGCAGGCTACAAAGCTAAATTGTGAAATGATGAGCACTTACTTGCAAGGACGATTTGGAGATTGAGAGAAGAAGAATAGCAATAGGCAACCAGGAGTGAATCTTCTGCTTTAATAACGAGCGATATGATGAAACGTTTGATACGACGGGATTATAACCCCCAACTCACCTCGAAAAAATGCCCATAATCAGGGCTAGTGGGCAACTACGCCTCGATTCTCGGGACAGTGGTAATGGCATCATAACTAGCCTTGCCATCTGTCACCATAAATTCAAAAGTCTACAAGTTTAGACGACCAAACCGAGCTGCAGTCTAAGCAGACCCGAGCCGGCCTCAACAGGCTCGGCTGGATCTGGGGGGGCTTATGACGGAGGTCGGATCAGCACCTCGCCACGTGTCATCCCCATAGCGACCCAGCAATAAATAAAGATAGAGAAAAGTTTCCCTCAAGGGCCAGAACCCCAAGTACCCGAGCTGCATGAGCTCGGTCACCATCCTCCGGCCTCTACAGGTCGGCCAGTGCATACGGTCAAGCCTACTCATACCCGACCCTATAGGTCGGCCTACGTCCTTCTCGGACCAAACCTCTTACGCACGCATTAAATCGGATAAATATGGAAAGAATCCTTAATCATAACTATTATGATCATGGCATTCAAATATGCCCATAATTATCTCCTAAAATCAAGGGGATCAAATCATCATTATCTTTTCCTTAGGAAACACGAAATTAGAGTACACCAAGGACACGATACGTGCAATTGCTAGGCACAAGCCCTTTATATAAACAATCACTGGCCGAGCTACGTAAGACTTAATTTAATTCATATAATGGACACGTAAGCGAATTTTGAGATCTGATTCAAGTACTAAACCACTACCAAATCACCCCACCTCTTTGTCGATTTTGTTGATCTTGAGGCTTTGACAAATTGTCACAAAAAGGAAAAGACCCGGATTATCACCCGACGATTTCCAGCATCGTCAAATATATTATACAATTAATTAACTATCACAAGAAAACCAGAAACCTGTCGGAATTTCATGTCACAACGTGTCACAAGCATATATATATATATATATATATATATATATAATCAACTTTGAGTAATATAGGATTCCAGCTCACATATATATATTATAATAATTTATACATCTCATTGGTAATTACATCCCACAAGCAGGATGAAGTCGATCATTTATTTAATAGAATAAAAATTCTTCATTAACTTCGAAAGAATATTCAACAGGAGTGAACAAAAAATTCCCAAGTTGATACTCAAAAAAAGCATTCGTACCATCCCAACCGACATGAATACATTATAATCTAGATTATAAGCTTATTAACCAGTACGGTCAAATCAAACTAACCGTAAATAACCAAAAAAATTAGATACGAACAATAAATATACTATAAGTAATAGTGTGTAGTTGTCCTATTGTGTCACAATCGTTATACCACTAGATTAATCACGGTAGAAATGTTTGTTATCTCTTTTGTTTTGTTGTATCAATTTAATTGTAACGGTATTATTTTCATTGTAATAACTACGAGTAATGAAATAGGTATAACTGTTGTTTTACAACAAGTAACACAACGAACATCTGAATCATTGATTACGATGAATTTTGATTCGTCATGATCGACGGTGTAAATGATTATGTTATTTGATTGTTGTGACGCAACAATTATACTCGTATCATTACTCAACTCGACCGACTAGGGATCCCATAAGGAATAATCATGAACTTCTTCATAATAATTGAAGTGAGCATGATGATCATAGTGATTTGAAACGAATGGTTCTTCAAAAAAGTTGGAACCAACCGTATTCCCCATTGGAGAAATTAACGGGTATTCACGAATTGCTTCGATTTGCATGGCCGAGAGTCCAACAGTGACAGGAGTAATTATAATACCGGCTGCCATTGATGAATAACTACTACTCCCTGCACCTGCAGCTTCTTTATTAATATGATCACCACCGGCGTCATTAATGGTGTCATGACTACTGTCAATTTTAAAAAGCAAAGATGCTTGATGGGCGGCAATACGTATATCGTTGGCACTCGAACTAGCCGGACGGGGAAGTATTTCTGCGAAATTCGGGAAATTGAGTCGAGCACCATGTCCTCTAAGGTAAAATGCAGCTGCATCATAAGCTACAGCAGCCATTTCAGGTGTTTCAAAGCTTCCTAGCCAAATCCTTGTTGTTGTACCTGGCTCTCTTATCTCTGAAACCCATTTCCCCATTTTCTCTTCCTCACGCCTTTGTATTCCGACGAAACCCCTCTTTTGTTTTTCATCCATTCTTTCTTTTTTGGCAGTCAAAGAAAAAAAAAAAAAAAAAAAACAGAGAATTAATATATGTCCTATTCTAGCTAGTGTACGGTGTGTACGGATTAATTAAGACAAAGATTCTTGGGAGAATATAATACAATGGATCTGCAGGGATTATATACTGAATTAATCTTTGAATAAGAAACATGATCAGTGACTAGGGCGGTGGAGGAGAATTCAGAGCAAGTTCCGTGTGTCGGAAAATCCTACATTTATTTGAGGATGATGCGGAGGTTTTGTTTGGATAAAATATTCTTTAATATCAAGTCTTGAGTCGGCCTACAGGTTTTTGAAGCTTTTGAAAACTTTTTCATAAAGGCCAAACTATTTTATTTTAGGGAAGAGGCCATAAGTCTGAAAAAAATATTAATAAATGGAGTGGCGGAAGAATGACAAAAGTAATATTTTCTACGATTATAAAGGATAAAAATCACAATTATTCTTTTAAAATTTTTTTACTTCACGTGTTAATGTTCTTTTGTTTCACAATCATTACTTCATATTTACTCTATTCCACATTTGTTATTACATATTCATTCTTCATAATTATTCTTTTATTCTTATTAAATTACAGTTTCCTTCAATCCCGATTTTTTGATAATTTTGTCCTTCTGAATAAAATCTATTTATTTTATTTTATTTTTAATTTCTAACGTCTATTGACATATTTTCTCTCTTATCGTCCTAACTATTTCTTACACAACATCGAATTAAACCACCATCTGGGCATAAAGTTTTCTTTCGCTTATTTGTTTGCATAAAAATAGAATAAATGAATAGTCATTATATGAATAGAATCAAACCCTTGCTTATCAGAAAAAAAAATGATAAGGAGAACTTTCTCCTATGCGAAAATAAGAGAGAAAAGAGGAAAAAGAAAATCGCATGGCCCAGGAGAAAGCGCGAATATATATATATATATATATATATATATATATATATATATATATATTTTTTTGTTTCTCTTTTTACTATAAAATTATAAATATTATCATTCTTTCAATAAAAATTGTGTGGCTGTCATGTTACTTAAAAATATTTCAAAAGCTGTCTTTATTCCTAATTCTCCATTGTTTTATCGGGAGAATGATAACTTTTATATTTTTTATAGCTTGAAAGACAAAGGAAAAAAAATAGAAATATATTTTTCATAAAAGACAAATGAATTAAGAAAAATGACAGTTTTTGAAACTTTTACATAAAGAATAAAACTTTTTTTTCTTTTTCCGACGTCTATTTAAAAAAAAAATCAACACATTTTATCTCTCATCCATCTTTTGAAACATTCATATCTCTCAATTTAGAACTCTAAATTTGAAAAAAATTTCACCCAATTTTTTATTTTTCCATGCTCTTTATTTTGAGATCATATTCAACATATTCCGACGTGATTTCAGAAAATCCTCTTTTGTTCGAAATTCACTGTCGATATTCACTTATTTTCGGGATTCACCGGGGAAATTTACTGAGTGAATTTCGACGGTGAATCTCACAAAAACCGATGTAGTTATATCGAACCAAGTCTCAAAACGAAGAGCATCAAAAAATAAAAATAAAATATAAATTTTTTTTCACATTTGAATCTCTAGATCAAAAGATATGAGCGTTTGAAAATGAATGAGGAAAGAAGGGGGAAAAAATGTTCCCAGCTACAGGGAAATAGGCGTGAATTTATTTCTATTTTTTTCGCTTTGTCCTTCTATATAAGAACAGAAGGTCGCCCTACTTAAGGCCCGCGAGACCCAGGTCTTAAGCTCAACGGTGTTGGGAGGCCTAACTGCATATGTTTCGCTAAAAGAACAAAAAAATCGTGTAGATTTCATCCGATCCAACCTAATATAATATATTAATTTTCTTTTTAGATAAAGTCCCAAACTTTTTTTACTTTAATTGATAAATGCCCCAATAAAAAAATTTACCTGACAAAAAAAAAAGACATACAAACAAGTTTTATTAATTTTTTGCATTTACGGATGATAAGAACGCGATAAGTGTTGAAAAGAATGTAGTACTTAGGATTTGACAAAGAATTATAAACTTCAAGGCATGTTAATAACGATGTTTCGTCCCACACGATTTGTCACTAAGGGATCAAAAGAAAATCTCTTTTCGTGATATTGATGGGGTGTTTGATTCAAACAAATGACTTGTTTGAATCAAACCGATGACACTCAAAGTTTTTCGATGATGTTGTCAAACTTATGAATTTTCGTCAGCATACTTACGTTTTTTATAGGTTAAGATTCTATAAACGAATGGGCGACTCTGCACGAAAGAGTAGGATTGTCACTGTTCACCAGATGAAAGCATGCAACCCTTACACGAAATGGTAAGTACATATCAGTTCGAACCCCGTTTCGTTGCGATAACATTAATTCGTACGGCAACTCATATACAAACGATAACCAAAATATTTATTTATGAAAAAATATCTAACAATAAGTATGTTTTAAAAAAAAATACAATTTCAACTAAAAGATTCAATTCGGAGAATTGATTTTAAGCCCAATAAAAACACGGGCCGACCCTGTATAAGGAATATATAAGTTGTCATCTGCCTAATAAAAAAATATATGATTGCTTTGTTATTTAAAAATATTCTAAATACTGTACTTGAGTACAACAATATTTGACACATGATTAAATGCTTGGCTCACATTAATTCAAGTCCACATGGAAGCTTTATTCTCTTCTCATCAATTGAATATAATCATGCAAGAGCAGAATGTGCATGCTTTTTGCCCGAAATACTCCTTAATTATTTGGACGACAAATATTTGAATATCAATTTCAGGATATGTATATGCCTTCTTAAAACTTTGGAACCCAAACATTATGGCCTCCATTTTTCCTGTCTCACGGGATGATAGTGGTTGGAAGTTATGTATTTGTCATTATTAAAAATTCTGAGGATATGCCTTCTTAATGTTATATACATACATACATGCGTATATATATATATATATACACACACATAGCCATGGGCGGATTTAGCATGGGCAAGAGGGGCATATGCCCCCCTTCAATTATGTTTTGATATTATCAAAATACCCCTATTATTATTATTGATATTAAATTAAAAAGTGATAATACGTAATATGTTGTATGATTTTCAACATTTGTTAACTGTAGTTCATATGATCACACATGCATTCTGAATATACTTAGGCTATAGTTTTCGACCCATGCTTGTGGAACACAATTTTTATTTTTATTTATTTATTTATTATTTTTTTTGTTTTTGCATAGCATGTGATTGTTTTGCAATTTTGTTTTGAATTCTTTCCTCGCGTTTTTTGTGAATTTCTTTTCATCCAGTTTGTGAATACCATGTGATTTTTATTTTATTTTTTTGTTGCAATTTTGTGAATTTTTTCCTCAATTTTTTTGGCAATTTTTGTAAAAAAATATTTCCTTAACACGTTGAATTGACAATTACGCTTCTAAACAATATTCATGCTTCCGCCCCTGTACATAGCAGCTATGTTGTACGGACACTCCGTACAGCCGGCGTGTCGCGTGTCGGACACGCCTCAGACACGGACACGTCGGACACGCAATCGGGCCGAATTGGAATTTTCAAAAAATTAGGACACGCGTGTCGGTTTCACCATCGGGCCGAATCGGGATTTTCAAAAAATTTGGACACACGTGTACGCAAAATAGACACATTTACTTGATTTTAGACACTTTTCTTCCCAAAAAGACGTAGTTTCACTTAAAATGCATCTATTCTTGTCCATTAAAGTGATATTTGGTCCTCATTTGGACCAAATCACATCCGTTCCAAGAAAAATTCTAGTGGTCCTCATTTCTACGCTTATAGTTTTTATAAGTTACATTTTAGTCCTATATTTTTAATATTTACATTTTGACCCCCGCACCAGTGTCCTATTTTTTCAAAACTCCCGTATCCCTGTGTGCCGTATCCGCGTATCCGTTCTCCATATCCGTGTCCGTGCAACCTAGTATAGCAGCTAGCTCGCTTGGAGCTTAAAAAGTTATTGTTTTTCAGCTATTGAAAATATTATTAGTGATAAATGATTCTCGTATTTATTTCAAAATATTTTGTAATTATGATTTACTTCCTTCCTAAGATATTGAGTGTTATATAAACACATTGTATTCAATCAATGAAATCAATTATTTTCACTATCAATATGGTATCGGAGCTATGTGTTGATCTCATCAGCGCATTCCCCTCTCCCTTCTCCTTCTTCGACTGAATTTCATAAAAAAAACCCTAATCGGTCACCATGGCCGACGAATCTTCATCTGCTACAACGGCCGATTCTCCTGCTCCGGTCAAACCTTCTCTTCATTCCTCCTCTCAAATTCACATCATTAAACTGAACCGTCAAAACTATCATCTCTGGCGGGCACAAATCTTACCTTATCTACGTGGACAAGGGGTATTTGGCTACGTCAATGGCACAATTAAGCCACCGGCAGCCACCATCATCAGGCATTTATAAATGAGCAACCATCACATATCCGGCATACGAAACTTGGCTACAACAACACATTCTCGGATAATTACCTCCTCTCCTTATCTCAAGATGTCACGATGCAAGTCTACCATGCTAATACGTCGGCACAAATTTGGTCTGCCATTGAAACGTGCTTTGCCTCCCAATCCCAAGCCAAACTGATGCAAATCCGTACACTATTAGCCTCCACTCACAAAGGTATGAACACAGCCACTGAATATTATGTCACTAACAAACGGCTATCCGATGAACTTTCTATGGCCGGTCATCCTCTTTCAACCGATGACATCGTGGCGTACCTCATCGCCGGTCTTGGACCTGAATATGATGCCTTCGTCGCCATGGTTTCTGCTCATGACTCCATATCCCTTGAAGATACTATTATCTCCTTCTCAGTGCCGAATCCCGCATGCCCCTGTTAGGAAATCTACACGGGAACGCAGCAGAATTTAAAATTTATTTCCTTTTAACCAGGATCGACTTCGTTTAAGCAATAAACAAATAAGCTAGTAGATGGTGGTTACCTTGCTTGATCTAAAAGATCGACGCTACCGTCTAAGGAGTGTAGTGATGCACGGAGCCGCCCAAGTGTTCCGCCTCCACCGTGATCCACACTAATGTACTCTACGCGGAATCCCATCATGGATTGCTACGGAGAAAAACTCATCTGCTAGACCGACTTTTTCTCTCTATAAAATCTCTCTCTAAGAAGCTCTCTATTAATCACAAGAACTATTAGCTCTTGGAATTATGAGTACAAAAGAGCTAGCCAAGCCCTCATATTTATAAGGCATTGGGGCGCCCTCATAGTTCCCAACTGATTGAGCAGGTTTCCTTAGTAGATTGAGGAGAGAGAAAATATTTTCCTAATAAAATAAAAAAGAAAATACATTTGATTGATTTATCTCATTTAATTTAATATCTTATATTAAATATTTCCAAGATATTGTCAATATCTTATATTGACTATATTTATCTTATTACCATAAATCTATTTTTCCAAAATCAATTAATATCCAATATTAATATTATGGTAATCTTATTAATTAAATTGCACAAAACAAATGTATCCAATACAATATGGCGCCACCTTTCTTTAATTAATATAATACTATGATTAATTAATTTGCAAAATACATGTATATCATATATATACATATTTTCGACATATATATATGTATCAATATACATATTTAATTAATCAACATAATTAATATCTTGTATTATATTTATTCATAATAAATAAATACCACTATATTAATTTACAACTATAACCTTTATAGTATGAGATAGATTCTTTCCTTATTTGGTCATCAACTATAACCGCATTTTAATCCGACTTGATGTTCATATGTGTGTGACCCGATAGGCTTCGAATATGTTGGCCGTAGACACAAAGTGCAAATTACTTAAAATGCTCTTCATGCCTAACGATCACGGGATAACATCTAGCAACACACCGTGACCCCAATCATCGGAAGAGTCAAATGCAATGACTACTACCTTTCATGTGAAACAGTTACCATGTAAATTACAATCCTATCGCTGTAATAATATCCATACGGTCGTTTGTCTAGTGTCAAGCATCAACGACCGTATCTTATAATCTGGATATCATGCTCTCTCGAAGTAACTCATTTACTTCCACTTTGCAAAGATTCACGAGAGTAAGACATTGCTTATAAGAAGACCCTTTCGAATATGTGGAAATATTACTCCAGCAGGGTGCAGCCTCAGCAGGGTCTCAGCAGGATGCTCTTATGCCTCTGCTGAGTAACATGATCAGCAGTCTCTATTTCGTGTATTATATTATTAGTACACCTTATTTATTTGTAAAAGACATATTAATTGTGATACATATAAACAATTAATATGTCAAACTCTAGTTTACTTTATGTCATAGACATAGCTTTTACTTTTACTTTTGCATGCTTGCGCCCACATCTACATACTCAGTGGCCATGCAAGCTAGCTAGCTAGTCTCTCTCTCAATTGTATCTATTTATACACCTCTCATATCAATGAATAAACTAAGTTGAAGTTTACTCTTGTGTTAACACATTCTCAAACTCTCTTCATGGTATCGGAGCCATTTGTGTTCTAACTTTTTCATTTGCAAAACTCATATTTCGAAGAATGTCTTCCACATCCGACATTACTTGACCCAAGAGACTGAACTCTCGTGACCTCGGTGGTAGAATCTTGACAACTCTCTTCTTATACAAACCATAGACTTGATGGTAACAACTATCTGTTATGGTCGGGCGTCTATGAAAATGTACATTTCGGACAAAGTAAGATGGGATACTTATGCGGAACAAAACACACCACTCTTCAAACCGACCCGGTTTTGAAGCATGGGACACAACAAATAATCAACTCATGACCATCCTCACGAGGTCAATGACAAAAGAGATAAGTGAAAACTTTATGATGTATGATATCGCCAAAGAAATGCTGGGATAATGCGAGAGATCTTTACTCCAAGAAGGATAATACATCCGAGGTATATGAACTAAGCTCAGATTTAAACTTGCAGGCAAGGGATATGTCTCAGAACTCAATATTTCAATCAACTATCTAAGGCTTGGCAACACTTAGATATGTTAGAAACTCACTCATGGAATGATGTCAAGGATGTTGCTTTTTATAAAGACATCATAGAAAAGAAGAGAGTATTCGGGTTCCTCACTTTGGTGAATCCTACTCTTGATGATGTTAGAGGAAGAATTCTTGCCACCAAACCTCTTCCAAATCTCAAATCCATGTTTGCCGAGGTCAAACATGAAGAAAGTAGGAGAAAAGTCATGCTTCAAATCCCCTAACGAAAACCCTATCGAAGGTCTTTGCCTGCTGACCGTCGTGAAGGTCGCTTGAGGTTCTTTGAGACATCAGAAGCCTCACCGAGAGAAGCTGGAAAGCTGTTCGTGATCACCGCAAACGCACAAATCACACCAAGGACAAGCTTTGGAAGCTCCATGGCAAGCCTAACTCCTCAAAACCTCAAAACCTATCGGGGAAAGTCAAGGCGAGACACATCGGTGAGGAGGAGAATGACAACCAGGATGAATGCTCGGTTTGTTGCATTCAAAGCCTTCTGAATCAACAAAAGGAAGGTAGTCACTCTCTTGATGTTGCTACTCATACTCATACAGGTAAATTCTACTCTTCCTTAGCAATGAAACATGGATTGTTGATTCAGGGCATCCTCCCATATGGTAGTAATAAAACCTTATAACCAACTATATGCCTTGTCACCAAATTCATAACATTAAAGCTCATTGATGGATCTATCTCTCGTGCAAAAGGTGTTGGAAATGTTAAACTCACTAATAAGATATGCCTACAGGATGTCCTATTTGTTCCAAACTTAGACGCAATCTTATATACGTCATTAGACTCACTAAAGATTTGAATTGGACTGTTGTTTTTAAGGAGAATCGGTGCACATTCCAGATCCTACGTCACAGAAGTGATTGGGAAGGCTAAACCTTGCATTTGGATTGTTTTCGTCAACCCTTTGAAGACAGAGGATCAAGACTCGACCGCTGCCTCACTGCTGCTCCTGGACTTTAGACAATATCATGTTATGGCATTATAGATTAGGACATCCAAGTTTTGGTTACTTAAAATCTTTAACTCTGAATTGTTTAAAGGATGTAATCTGAATGACCTTCAATGTGATATTTGTCAATTTGCTAAACTTACAAAATCTGTGTATGCTAAGTTACCTCATTTGCATTCCTCACCCTTCACCTTAATACAGTGATGTGTGGGGACCTCTAGGTGAAAAGTATAACAGTGAAAAGGTGGTTTGTCACCTTTATTGATGATCATACAGGAACACTTGGGTTTTTTAATGAAAGACAAATCTGAAGTTGGCCCTATCTTTCAAGAATTTTATCATATGGTCTCCACTCAATTTGATACTAAGGTCAAGATCTTAAAGGCGATAATGCTCTAGAATACTATGAGTCTAATCTCGGTACTTCTTGTGAGATAGAGGAATTGTTCATATCAAGAGTTGTGTGGAAACACCTCACAGAAATGGGGTTCTTTGAGAGAAAGAACAGCACTACTGGAAATGGCAGATCAATCATGTTCACCACACATGTTCCTAAATATATGTGGGGGGTGAAGCTATCTGATCGCAACTTATTTAATCAACAGACTTCCAGCAGAGTGTTAGGTTTCAAAACTCCACTCCAAACCCTACGACCACACACTCCTGCCATCATCTTGTTTCCAGATTACCTCCAAAGATCTTTGGTTGTACTTGTGTTTGTGTATATCCATGCTCAAACATGTATAAACTTGATCCTAAAGCTCACAAGTGCATTTTCCTAGGTTATGCAAAGGACAAAAGGGTTACAAGTGTTATTCCCTATTGAAAAGAAATTTTACAATTCTATGGATGTAAAATTCTTTGAAAGGACCCTTATTACAAACAAACCTACTGAGCCATTCAACGATGGAAACTTGATTGAAATTGACCTAAACCCCTTCCCCTCAAAACTCTTAACCTCAAAGAACTCCATCGATCCTCAAAGCAGATCGAACTCGGTGACTCTAACGACTCTACTGCCTAATACTCCTCAAAGAACCTCCCGAACAAGAGTCATCGACCAGAGCAGCCTGGCGATCCCGAGCCATCGACACTCGGCAATCTCACGAGATCTCTCAAGACTGCGACATTGATGATAGGCCTATTGCTCTTAGGAAGGAAAGAGATCATGCAATCGATCATTCTATTCATTCTTATTTATCTTATGATAAGTTATCTCCTGCGCTTTGCCATGTTTTCACAGGACTGGACTCTCACTCTATTCCTAAAAATATTCAGGAGGCCCTTCAAAATGATAAATGGAAAGTGTCTTTATAAAACAGAGATGACAAAGACATACGGATAATCATACTTGGGATTTGACACCTCTCCACAGGCAAGAAGACAATCGATTGCTGAGATGGTTATTCACTATAAAATACAATCTGTCGATGGCACTATTGACAAGTACAAAGCCAGATTGGTAGCCGTGGGATTCACTCAAACTTATGGCATTGACTATAAGGAAACTTTTGCACCGTGGCAAAACTCAACACCTGCAGGGTTTCGATCTCTCTATTTGTCCAACTTGACTGGCCTCTTCACCAATTGGACATCAAAATGCCTTTCTAAATGGGGACCTCACCGAGGAAGTTTATATGAATGTACCTCCTGGTTTTATCAATCCTCATACTCAAGGCAAGGTGTGCAACCGAGGAAATCTCTATATGGCTGAAGCAATCACCAAGGGCATGGTTTGGAAAATTAACAAGCTGTGGTCAAAGCTGCTGGATATCACCAATGCAATTCGATCACACTATGTTCATCAAGACAACCAACCGTAAGAGGTCTATTATTATTGTCTATGTGGATGATATCATCCTCACTGGAGATGACTCTACCGAGATCCAACATTTGAAGACTCACTGGCAAAGGTGTTTCAAGTGAAGGACTTGGGTTTTCTCAAATATTTTCTTGGCATGGAAGTAGCAAGAAACAAAGCAAAGGCATTTGTCTCCCAAAGGAAATATGTTTGGATCTGCTGAAGGAAAGCGGCATCTTTGGGGTGCAAACTCGCTATATCCCCTGTAGACCCGGGCCATACCCGCTACATGGTGACACTGGCTTTGTCAGAAAGAACAATATCAAAGGCTTGTAGGGAAACTCATCTACCTCTCCCATACAAGACCGATATTGCATATGGTGTCATCTGGTTAGTCGGTTCATGCAACGCCTCTTGAGCAACATTGGGATGTTGTGAATAGGATCTTGAGGTATTTAAAGTCCACTCCGGCCAAGGGTTACACTTCACCAAGTCTCTTGATAGATCCATCAAGGTCTACACCGATCTTCGATTGGGTTTGGATGCCACATAGATGAAGGTCGACCACAAAGCTCTCTTGTTCATATGTATGGGGCAATCTTGTTACTTGGAGGAGCAAGAAACAACTGATGTGTCTAGAAGCGAGGTGGTGAACTCGTGGCACTTGTCTTAGGCATTTGTGAAGCTCTTTGGCTCAAAAGAGTACTTCATCGAACTTCAAAGACCTCTTCAAAGAACCTATCACACTCTTTGTGATAATAACTCAAAGACTATGCATGGCAGAGGATCCAGTCCATCATGACAAAACAAAACATGTGGACATTGACAGACATTTTTGAAGGAGAAGATTGATGCCAAGATTATTCAACTCAAGATGTTCCATCATTGGATCGAGAATGTCGATATCCTTACCAAGGCTATTCCACCTCTTATGTTCGGTAGAGACTAAGTAGCAAACTTGCATTTGCATTAATATATCTGACCAGTTTGAGGGGGTGTGGAAATATTACTCAAGCAGGTGCGACCTCGTGAGGTCTCGGGATGCTCTTATGCCTCATTTGAGTAACATGATCGTGATCTCTATTTAGTGTATTATATTATTAGTACACCTTATTTATTTGTAAAAGACATATTAATTGTGATACATATAAACAATTAATATGTCAAACTCTAGTTTACTTTATGTCATAGACATAGCTTTTACTTTTACTTTTTGCATGCTTGCCGCCCACATCTACATACTCAAGTGGCGCCAAGCTAGCTAGCTAGCTAGTCTCTCTCTCTCAATTGTATCTATTTATACACCTCTCATATCAATGAATAAACTAAGTTGAAGTTTACTCTTGTGTTAACACATTCTCAAACTCTCTTCAGAATATTTACCCCTACTATTAGGGTACGCGATTTCCGGATGACCAAACATGTATACTCCCCATGCTTCAGTATCACACCCAATCACTACCGCATTATCGCCCCATGGCTAGGGGAAACCTCAATAGTGTCAAAGCATGACAATCCACACCGTAATGCCATGAAGACTCCGGTCCTAAGGATAATTACACAACTGCCACATAGTGTGACACTTAACAAGTAAGTGGTCAGCCTAACGTACGCATTCTCTAATACACTTCCACGTACAGTCCAAGTGTCTCTACACTTCGATAGACGAGATATATCCCTGCCCTTAAAGACAGAAGACATCTAATATGTGCTAGCCTGTTTATACTATCAATGCCTTGTTTAATAGTACATCAGCCTAGAGACATTTAAGTATCAAACTTCTTAAAGTGATTAGAGATCTCATCAACCATAATCCCCTATCATGGTTTCTCTACCACAGTTTAATACTAAGGACGTTATCATATAACAATTCATAATTGGTTCTTTAAAAGAACAAATATATGACAACAGAAAAGCCATTTATTATATGTATAAACATAAAGAAATAGTAGAAATGATCCGACCTGGTCGGATCTGGTCCAACCCGATTGGGTTTAGGACACTATTTCAACAGCCCCTATCCCACCGTCGACTTCATCCTCTTCTCCGGCCACTCATGCTGCGAATTACACCACCTTCGGATAACAAGCTTCATGTGGCCGTGGTTATGGACAATCCGGCCAGAACAGAGGCCGGGGGCATTCTGGTTCGTATCGAGGTCGAGGGTCCGGCCGCAACTCTCAGTTCACCGGCCTGACTGTCACCTGCTAGATTTGCTCTCGTCAAGGTTATGCCGCCCCTATAATCATCATAAAATGGATTTTCGTTCCAAATCTTGTGTTTTTATCGGCTGCAGTCCCTCTCATCATGGCTACAAGTGCCGCGATCTCCAAACCGGCAAAGTATATTGATCGGGGTCAATCAGGTTATAATATACTTGACCACCATAAACCAATACTAGCAAGAGGACTAGGCCTATCGTAGTATAGCTATAGTGAATCAAGGTCGATCCCACAGGGAACCAATTGTGGATCATTTCATATAAAAACAATTAATTAAACATGTCAAGGACATAGAGGCGGTCTCACGACCAACATAAGACAAGAAAGGTAAAGACACGACTCAACACAGCGTAATTAACCTCCCCAATTATAGTCTTTATCGTTTGGACCTAGATAATTTATATAATAAACTGAACTTATTAACTGTCAATCCGTTTGTATCTATTTTAAATTGGCTACGGGAGTCATCCTCTTTAACTTGACTTAGCACCGGTAGGTCACTAGATCACTGTGGTATTGTTACGTGACTTCGCCTTTTGGTGCCTCCATCTCATATAACTCACACGCTACGACTCTAAGGATGCCGATATTAACCGTACACCTCGCCCAGGCAACATTCCTATGGTTAGGCGTACTTCCTAAACGATCGCATCGGTCTACGTCCTATTAACAATTACACGTGACGGTATCATGTTAATCTACGATTTACGATATAACTAGGTGAGCTCAATTCCCAAATACAAAACCTACCTAGATCTCATTGAAAGTCCCGGAAGATCATTCATGAGCCAACCTAGGAGCCCTATATTGGTATTTCCTAATCATACTCTAATTAAAACAGACGAGCAACGTAGCCGTAGCCATACCTACTGAGATGATAAATTCTATTAAGTTAACCTAACCATAAAGACATGGCTATTTAACGGATAAACAGGGGCTCGGTCGACCGAATAGGTGGGCTCGGTCGACCGAGTGAACTCATTCGGTCACCCGAATCAATTTAGTCCCAGATTACACCCTGAACATATCTCTCGGCGTTTCATCATCATAGCAGTTAAGCGATAAATTCGTAAAACATTCATATAAACTAACATAGATACGCATTAATTAAATCAAGTAGATTCATGAATAAATACTAAGTGTATGGCGTAGGTTATGGGATCCTCATAGACAAGGCTTCGCCACATCCATAACGACATAACCTAGATCTACATCATCTAGCTATGAATTAACTAACTCAAACAATAAAGCATAATTGGGAGGGATTAATTACTTAAAAGAAAAGCAGAAAATAAAGGCTTACATATTTGCAAGCCCTTAAATTGTTTGGAAACACCCTCAATAAACTACATTGAATCAAGATATGAATAGAGTGATTTTATTGAATGATATTCTAAGGTATGTGTTGGTATTCTCGTGTTTGCTTGCTTATATAGAGGTTTTTGCCGACTTAGGGTGGTTCTAGAAGATAAGCACGATATAAGCCGAAACCGACCCAAACCTAAGGCTCGGTCAACGAAGAGTCGCACTCGGTCGATCGAAGCTATAGGCTCGGTCGACCGAACCTAAGTTTGCATGTTTAACACGTTTTCTTCGTCTAGCTTGTTCCCCACTGCACGCTTGCATGTTGATCCGATTAATCTTCCACTTAATGCTCCGATTTTCTTCCTTTATTATCTTGAGATCCATTGATTGAATGACATTAATCCTCTCGATTTGTCGTGATCTACAAAATCAGTATTTATCGCACAATAAATCGGCTTTTAATAATGAAAACGGCTAAATACCAAATATCATATTAATAATCACTTAACATTAAATAATAAATATAAACATGTGATTTAATATGAAATATATATTATTAATCTCGATTTAAGGTCAACGTTGATGACTTTTACGGGTATAATTTGACCGTCATCAACTACCCCCCACTTAGACTTTGATCGTCCCGAACAAAGCATCGATAAGTCATTCCCCAAGACAACATTTTCTATGGTCAAATCATACTTACACAAGAAACTCAAGTCAACTCATACTAGTCATGCTCATAAGATATCCATTATTCACTACTCGCTATGAATCGTAGTGATGTGTGCATGTGCATTGGTTTTATATAAATGTGGCAAGATTAGAGTTTATGCTAACTTCATAATCTCAACCTACCAACCTCAAAGCATTCATACTTCTTATGCCTCACAATGGTTAAAGCACTAGAACAATAAGCAAGAGCGTATCTATAGGGTTTTTGGACTTGGAGACCGAGTACTACTCAAAGCCTCTTAAAGAGTTGAATATTCTTTTCATATCTTCATATTTTTCAAATACTATCAATCTCAAGGAAGAAAACTTTTTAGAGTATCCCCCTATCTTAGATCATGTATAGCATCGAATATTACCACAAGCGCGGGGCTACTTTGGTAATGTTACTACAAGCCCAGTGTTTTAACGCATTGTCAAACATAGGTACGTCTCAAGCTTATTATTCCGCTTTAATGGCTAAAAGATAAGAATGCATCAGCAGATAGATATTGATACTAAGTTTACATAACCAATCATCTATGCAATGTACACATAATTTCTTCAGTTATTATGATTTGCGCGGTATACTCGATTCACAAAGTTGAGTAATTGAATAATAAATAACTACTCGCAAAAGCGGGCATGAATATCCTTAAATCTACTTAACATAAGTATAATATGATCACGTACTCATGAAACTTGGTTCCTTTCCTATCAATTCTTAGCTAGGAACTTACAATTCTAAGGGTACGAGATACATAATATGGTATTTATTCAATTTTTTCAATCATGTGCCGTTTCATTCAATTTTCAATTATAACATAACATGACATAACATGGCTAAGTCTCCTACCCCCTACTTAAACATGGCATTGTCCTCAATGACAAAAATAAATGAGAATTTAAGAAAAAGACTTAGCTCTGGAAACGGCTCTCAAGTAAATGCGAGAACATCGGAGTAAATTTCAAAGACACGTCGTGGAGAGATAGACACATCCTGTATAAGCAAACAAACTCCACGAAACCGTAAAATACCATGTCTATGGAAGTTATAAAATAATGTGGCAGTAATGAGGTATAAATACCTTAAAACAGTTTAAGCCACTTTATTTTATACAACCAATGACAAGGGAAACCAAAAAGAAAAATACTAAATAGAAAGAAAAATAAACAAGCAACTAAAGATGGTGGGCTTCATCTACAACCTCCACCGCTTAAATATTCTTAAAACCGGGTGGAGAAGACAAAGATCAAAAAGCATAACCCCATGTGGGAAAACACGAGGTTGATTGAAACAAAAAGGTATTCAATCCAGCATAAAAGAGAAGCTGGGTAAGGTATAACAGATGCAATGCGACCTATTGGCTAAAGATAAAATCAAATACTTAGCGCGAAACTTCTCGCTTGCATTGGATATCAACAACTTAGGAGATGTAGCTACTCCTCAAAATTACTAATAACCCGGTGTATCACGTAAAAGTCATAACCGTCATCAACAAGGTCGGATCGGTGTGATAGTTCGTAACAAAACTTATCATCTAGAAATGCCGGAATAGACGGAAAAAATGTGAAATTTAAAACTTCCGGTAGAAAGATAAGTTGTACTTTGATCGAACCAAAACCTTTAAAATCTAGCTAGAGGTCGAGCTACACTTACCTCAACTAGGATCATGAAAATCAAAATGATAAAAGATAATCATTAAAGCTTAGCAATATTTCAAATTCCGCAACACATAGGTATTGTGTAAACAAAATGGAGGTTGAGAGTATGATGGGTTTAGAAAAAGATACACATAAGGTTGGGAAGAAAAGATAAAGCGTGGGTAAGAAATTGTGTTTATGGGTGGGTTAAGGCATCGAGATTGGGTGGGAGAGTGAAACGGATGGAAAGAAAGAGAGGCGATGAAAGAATGGTTAGAAATGTGAACTGTTAAAGGTGATTGGTGAGAGGATCGAAAAGTTTGAAGGTGAAAAAATGTAAAGGGAAAGATAAGGATAATTGCAGAATGAATTGCACATCACTTTGGATTTTCACTTGGATCACCTAAAAAGTTTTAGAATTTGACCAAGATTGTTCTTGTTCACACCAATCATTCTCTGTTACATTTTCAATAATTCTCAAGCTCTCTTAATGCTTCCATCTTAAGGTTGTTTGCTAAATTTCCTTTTCTTTAGCAATTTCTTGACTCTCCTACGGAACTCTATTTCACGTGGCCTATATTGAGTAAAAAAGTTTTGCACATCCTTAGCCCAATGGCCATCAGAACACGGAAAAATAAAAAACCTCAACATATGTCACGTTACTTTTATTGGACTCAAAGAAGGAAAAACCTAAAATCCTAAAAAGAAATCCTAAGGGTTTTAAAGAAGTAGTTCTGAGTTTAAAGTCCTCAGCTCGACTTTCCAAAAATTATCCTTGTCAGTCATTATTCTTGGATCACGAGATATTGACCCCTCTGAGCACTATAAGAGGTGGGCCCATCATTTATTGCTGGATTAATACCCTTCCTTGGTTGTGAGACCTAGGAAACGACATTTATCCATACCATTTATCCAAAGCTCTTACCTCGGCTCTCGTTTTAGGAATTAGTGAATTCTAAGAAACTCGGCTAAAATTATGGTTTTGGCCTTGACAATAAGAAACAATGAATCAAAGTACTCCGAATAAGGTCGGTTATGTAGGCAAGCCTATGCCGTCTTATTCGTTGGAACATATGTGACAGTTCAGGCCAATCCATCAAGATTAAGCCCCGTTTTGCCCGAAGGCTTATCGGCTATGCTAAGTCTTGTTGAACTGCTGTAACGTACATCACACGTGGAGGGGAGTCGATTGAGCCGAGGCTCGGTTAAACTCGCCCAGCCATGGTTAGACCATTTCCGAACCCATGTACTAAGAGTCTCCGATTTCTAAATTGTCACCCAAAGCGTAATCTCATTTCTGTTTAAGGTGGGTTCACCGAGAAGCCATCACCATAAAACTCAACGAAAGCAGAAGATGGTGTTCTCTCAAAACTCAACGTCTTCTTTAGATTGTGAATGCTTAAACTACACAATTTGTTGCTCCCCTGGCCAGTAGAAGCAATCTCATGCATAGGACAAAGAGATCTTAACAGAACTACGAGGAACTCTTTATTCACTGCTTCCTTCAACGACTACATGTTTCCTTACACCCTCTAGATGAGACAAATATGGGGCAAAACCTTCCACACTAATAAAATTAATCTTACAAACCACTCCGGGCCAAGATTCATACTAAGGTTCATGCATAGGCTAACTTATGCTCAAAAAAACCAAAAGGTAGTAAAACATAAGAAAAAAAGGTAGTACCTTGCCTTCAACATTGTACCACGAAGAATTTAAGCCTTTAAATTTTTTTTCGGAGCCATCTTGGTGCTTTAAAGGTATTGCTTCCATCGCTTTTCCCATCTTAGAGTAGTAATTCGCATGTTCTTTGGGTTATTTTCTCGGCGCCCGTGAAAATTATTGACTTGGATTATTGCTTCCCTGGTTTTGCAGACGGAAGAAAAATAAAAGCAGACCGTGGATCGATTTTAACATGGTTTCCCATCTTTGCCATATCAGACTCTACGGATTAAACATCTGAGGAAAAAGCAGACACGCGAAATTCCGGTCTCGAAAAACACAAATCGAAACCGTGTAAACAGGACAAGAACAAAACAAAAAAATTATAAATTCTCGTCGACCGAATGAGGTCTCTCGGTCGACCGAATAAATTTTTATTTTTTATTTTTTAAGTGGAATTTCAGACACAGAAAGCAGACAACCGAGAGGACTCAAAACGTAAAAGCAGACTCAAAAGCAGAAAACTTGACATGAATAAAAAATTATATATATATAAAATTGACCGTTGGCTCCCCGGCAACGGCGCCAAAAACTTGATCGGGGTCAATCAGGTTATAATATATTTGACCACCATAAACCAATACTAGCAAGAGGACTAGGCCTATCGTAGTATAGCTATAGTGAATCAAGGTCGATCCCACAGGGAACCAATTGTGGATCATTTCATAAAAAAACAATTAATTAAACATGTCAAGGACATAGAGGCGGTCTACGACCAACATAAGACAAGAAAGGTAAAGACACGACTCAACACAACGTAATTAACCTCCCCAATTATAGTCTTTATCGTTTGGACCTAGATAATTTATATAATAAACTGAACTTATTAACTGTCAATCCGTTTGTATCTATTTTAGATTGGCTACGGGAGTCATCCTCTTTAACTTGACTTAGCACCGGTAGGTCACTAGATCACTGTGGTATTGTTACGTGACTTCGCCTTTTGGTGCCTCCATCTCATATAACTCACACGCGCTTACGACTCTAAGGATGCCGATATTAACCGTACACCTCGTCCAGGCAACATTCCTATGGTTAGGCGACTTCCTAAACGATCGCATCGGTCATCCTATTAACAATTACACGTGACGGTATCATGTTAATCTACGATTTACGATATAACTAGGTGAGCTCAATTCCCAAATACAAAATTACCTAGATCTCATTTGAAAGTCCCGGAAGATCATTCATGAGCCAACCTAAGAGCCCTATATTGGTATTTCCTAATCATACGCTAATTAAAGCAGACGAGCAACGTAGCGTAGCCATACCTGCGAGATGATAAATTTTATTAAGTTAACCTAACCATAAAGACGTGGCTATTTAACGGATAAGCGAGGGTCGGTCGACCGAATAGGTGGGCTCGGTCGACCGAGTGAACTCATTCGGTCACCCGAATCAATTTCGTCCCCAGATTACATCCATGAACATATCTCTCAGCGTTTCATCATACAGACATATAAACACATGTTATTACACATGGAAATAATTTCAATATGAAATACAAAATCATGCCAGCAAATCAAAGGTATCCATTCATTCTTGTCCTTTTGAAACTCGATTGAGCTTAACTAAACGGATTTCATTTCCTAATTATTTTGTTTGCAATGTGAGTACCATATACTACACGAGAGTCCATGCACAAAGGTGTGCATTCTCTTCCTTTTTCTACCAATACTCAGGCATAATAAATAAATAAAAGGAATTCTCTTCAAAGTTTTCTTCTCAAATAGTAGTGTTCAGTCAAGTAAATGCATATAACTCAACAGAATAATATTGTAAGAAGAACACCTTTAGATATCCTAGGAGTGATGAAACCAATTAACACATATATGCAACAATTCATATAGCCAATGCATTGGGCAAAATCTATATCTTGCACATTTCGAAAGAAGCGAAGAGTAATAATATTCTACATGTGGTCATATAACAAGGTTTCACTCATTGGAAATTAGCATTAAAATCATCTAAATATAAAACCACAATGACAATTCCAATAATCTTAAAGATATCTAATGTCCTTATAATTCAAATAATGCACAACAACAAGTAATTCCATGGATTATGCTAACATTTAGTTTGTGTCCAAGAGAAAGTTTTATGTCTATATGCAATAATCATTCTCATCATTTCTTTTCAAAGCAACCATCTACAACTAATTGTATTAAACCAAAAACACAAAAACGCAAGCCACATTTCTTTGAATTGGAGTTAACCAATAGCACAAGAACATTTAGAAGCAAGACTTTATTAGCATATATCAACAACCAATCATGATATTAAAGGAAGCATATCTTGTTGCAACATCATCACATGAAATTATTGAATTCAAGAAGGCTTATTAGATCAAATGGTTGAGCAATTTTAATTATATACATTCGTTTATTCTCCACAAGCATAGTAATGATAGTAAACAAATAGTTGGCATCAAGTCATAATTCTAAATATGATAATATGAATTGCAGTGGGAAAAAAAAACTTACAACAAATTTTGCTATGTAGTTGTATAGTCTCCCGGTCATCCAAAATTGTCAAAATGAATGCCTTCACCTAATCAAGAAGAATTGCTACGTTGATGTTGTGACAATTTGGGAGGTAATGCTTCATATCAATTACGGGAGAACCATGAGCTCAAAAAATGGTAGAGTCTCGTGCTGATAACGTGTTATAAAATAATAGAAAACAAACCAAAGATACAACAACAAAAATGTAGAGGAAAAAGGAAGAATGAACTTTCTTATTACTTCATCTCAACTTCTCTACACCACATTCCAAAGATATGGATGAGGTATTTATACAACACCAAAGGTAGATGAACCAACTACAAATGATACAATGAATGATAATAATTGACAAGAAAACTCTTGGAATTTGTAACTTAGGTTTACATGATGAATGGTAGTGAATTCTAGAATTGAATAAAACCTCTTGGTATTTATGGTGTAAGTTAATGGACATTCACATCAATTATTTCATAACAAAGACCATTTTTTTTGATTTTGCGTGTATAAACAACAACACTCTTTTATCTTTATTTTTAGGTCGTAGTTTTAGAAAAATTTTATATTTATGTTTTTAATTCTCGATTAGTAAAACCAAATTATGACTGTTACCTTTTGAGAAACGTTCTCAAATATGGTTAAGAAATTTTAATCCTTTTAAATAAGCAATGACACGAGCAATCCCGTTATAGTAGTTAGAGACAGGGAGACTACATATTTGATGCAGTACTCCAAGACTTTAATTATTAATGAAAGCGGAAGCTCATGATTGAATCGTTTGAAATAAATTTCAAACGAATTAATCAAATATTAGATACGATCCAAGATGATCATTCAGTCATACGATGACAATTAATTCAAACGTTGGATAAGAATGACCATATCTAATTTTGGAAAGGTTGTTTTCAAAATTATAAGATTTAAGCATCGACTTAATTCTATCATTGCTTAAAGGTTAATTAAATAGTCAATGTTTTGAATACGATTCAAAAGGTTACATAAACTATTTAATAAACTTTAGATTTTCTTTATGAAAGGAAATTAAAGACATGGCTCTTGTGATCTTTCTTAAGTCTTATGAAGACTACAATAAGAAACATTTTCAAGTGTTTAAAGGATTAAAAAGGAAAGTTAGGGCATGTGCTTAAATAGAGAACTTATTGAAGTCTCTATTGTAGGCAAGTGAGTTGAGATAAATCTATCTAAGTTCAAAGTCGACTCTAAGATACATGATATCTTACGAGTGTGATTAAATTAGAAAGATTAAATGCAGATATGGAAGGTGAAGCAAACGTTGTGACACTTACCATACTCCGGATCTAGTAAACTGATAAAGGAACTAAATAAATGTTATTATGTTACGGTTCTCATGAAGAACATACTTTCAGTTATTTGTTAGGATTTAGTAGACATATTCAATTGTAAAGAATAAATGTTATTCCTATAAAGTTGGAAGGTCACTGAATCTAACATACTAGATTGATGTCTTATATGGTTGATATGTGTGACGAAATCTCAACTAAATATTTGTATGGCTGTTATCCTTGATATTTGTAGTTGTTCTAGATGTCGACTCTCTGGAAGAGAAACGTATAATCAAATGTCATTTAGATGATGTCTAAACCATGTGATTATGAATCGTGTGGGTGATACGTATCTTATCTAAAGATGACTAAAATACCCTTTTATGAAAAGGTTATAAAATCTAGAAAAATTGTCTAAAGCCTAAACATACCGATGTTTGTTGGCTTATGACAATTAATGCCACAAATAATTGCTTGTTAATCTCTATGACTATTTTTAGAAATAGTTGAATGTACTTATTGAAGTACAACAATTCCGAAAGCCCGAAAAGTTCGAGCTAGAGATTGATGAGCTATTTAGGAATTAATCTCCAATTGGATTGAAGTAATTAATACCTGAAGGGTGTTCCAGAAGTCCTCTGAAAAGGAATAAGGTTCTCCCTTGAAGGATACCATTTTTGGTATACACAATTGGATTGTGTTCCTGAAATGGAAACAACACTTTATATGATAAAGGTGTGATGCAAGCCATGCAAAGTATCCTTTACCCGTTTCGGGATAGTGCCCTTATACTTAACCGAGTTCCAAAGAATAAAGGTTGAATAAATTCCATATTAAATATGGAAGTAGATAATGTCGAATCTATCTTAACCGATGATTTGAAGTTGTCATAGGCAAATTCAGAAGGGTTTGGAGCCTAGTATGACATATGATACTCTGTGGAATATCTTAGCAAGTACACTGGATATTATTTACTTGTCCGCGGAGCAAAATGTTTGTCTCCAAACATGCTGTCTTCTAGAGGAAGTCTTTCTTCCAAAAGAAACAGTGTGAGTAAATAAGATCTCAAAAGAGTTTGAGAACCACAAAGATATATTCAACCATTGGAACATTAGCAGACGCCGCATAGCGATGAGGTGTAGAACACTGCTCAGTGCACACAAAAGTTCTATAAGTCTGAGTGTTGGACTTATTTTTAAGTTTTAGTGATGAGTGCCAGACTAGCTGTTATAGTGCAAAGGCAAAAAGATGTCTAGATCAAATGTATAGGTTTATTAGAGTGATCTTTGTATAGGTTTGATCAAACAAGCACTGTAATGGTCAGCTGACTTATATCACAGAGATCGGTCTCAGATCAAGAGGGTAGCTAGGTCAGTAGACTAGTCGGGAACCTGCTGAAGACTGAAGGCTGAGGGCTCAAACTCAGTTAATGAAGGCGAGGATCAAACTTAGTGATTAAAGTCAAAGATATGGAATCGTAATTTAGGAAGTCTGTGATGACCTAAAAGCGATTACATATACTTGTGGTACAAGGTCTAAGTTCCACAAGTTGGATGGTGATTGGAACTTAGTTATATGCAAAAAGGTGTAATCTAACTTCATAAATAAAAGTTAGATAAAAGAATTAAGCTGCATTGTGTTTTAAACACAACAAATTATGGTTCAGCTTACTGATATGTACTTCAGCAGACTCATGAACCTGCTGATACATATATCTCGATTTATTCAATATTACATTGGAAGAAAAAAAGGATAAGGACAACTAACAACCTTTGATTTATCAAACAAATCAATGGTTGAGATTAAAAGGACGTTGGGATGATTCAGAACTTTATCCAATGATTACAAGTCAAAGGGTGGACAGACTGCATTCTGTCAAAAAGCAGTCTGACTGTGTCAGTACTATGAATAGTGACATAAAGCAAGTCAAATGGGACAAAATCTGGAACGGCTATATTTGAATTTCAAATACAAGTCACAAGGACTCCCACCTATAAATAGAGGACTTCCAACTCAGAAAAAGATGATGAAAATTAAGGAAATACAAGAGATAATTCTGAGCTGCATTTTCTTATCAAGAAAAACACCACTTTGAACCCTCTTGAGCTTAAAGCTATCGATCCAGAGAAAATCTTCAAGTGTAATCAGTATTCAAGCTACATCAAGTTTACACACTTGAAAGCGCAAGTCGCTAATCATATCATCCTCGATTGTTACTCTGAATCGAATCATTTACTTGATTCAATCTTTCTTTTACAAGAAATCATTGAGACAAGTGAAGCACATCTGCGTGAAAGATCGTTGTTTGTGGTGGAGAGGTGAAGAGGCAATCCTACCCTTCAAGGACCGGTGGAAGACTTTGGAGCAAAGCAATCCTACCTGCTCCAAGTGTTCGGTTTGTGAAGCCATAGTTATTGGTGAAGGACAAGCAACATAGGAATCTTTGTAATCGCTATCTCAAAGATATCTAGTGAATTACCTCCAACATCACAGAGAAGAGTGGGTGACAGGATTACACCACCACGGAACCACTATAAAAATCGCCTACTTACTTTCTGCACTTACATTCTCGCATTTAGTTTATTACACACATCAACCTACCGAATCTAGCAAATGAAATCACACACATACACTCATGAGTATCTAATACTTAGTATCATATTTTACAACAAGTAATAAGGCTTAATTTTTGATATAATTCCATTTGCACAAATTCATAAGTTCGGTGAGTCACAGAGACTATCAAGTATCGGCAATTTCTTGAAGTTGCCGAGTTTGTTAACTCCGAAAGTTTTAAGTGTTAAGTTTATTCACCCCCCTTTAAACTTAACCAAAGCCTTTTGAAGGGACCAACACTGAGGATAGCCTCAAGCCTGAGAAGGCTACTGACATGTTCATCTTGAAGAATGAATATCTCACGACTTACGAAGGAATGTTTGAAAGGCAAGATTGAGAGATATGGCCAGGAGCCATAATACCTGAATTAGATTCCATCAGTGACAACCAGGTTGTGAACCTAGTCTGTCTTACCTAGAGGGAATGTCCCTGAAGGCTGACATGGATAGTAATATGATTACCATAAGGCTATAGTGAAGGCTGAAGGGTACGGGGTGTAAACCTTGTAATTATCTTTATGCTGCCAGCTGAGCCCAGTTCTATTCAGATAATGCTTGTTATAACTTGATATCATGGCTATATGATATTGTTGAAGACGTTCGGCAAACAGCTCGATGTTCATAGACGATAACATGATATTTGAGCCCACGAGATCCATTTTTGGACTCAAACAAGTTTCTCTAGAAGATTTCTTTGTTTGATAATCAAAGGAGTTTGATTTAGTCAAAGGAAGGATATGACCAATGTGCAAGATGGATAGTGGGAGTGTGCTACAATTTTTGAGCAAGGTATTGGAAATCTCTCTCGGGAATTATCACCCCATGTCACAGTCAATTAATATTTGGTAGTTCAAGATCTTTACGAAAGCACTTGGATTAGCAGTTCTTATTTTAGAAATAAGAATCTATAGTGATAGATTTAACTGTTGTTAGATTATAGTTTACCTATATAGATGTGATGCTAAAAGGAGTTTAGCATAGATCGCGACGGGGATACTGCTAGCCAGTGTTCTCGAGATCTATCTATGTTAGGACGTTCGTCCTAAAGATAAGGTGAAAGATGATTCTTATGGAAGGTTTCCTTCGCTACTACGATAGGAACCATCATAAAGGTAATGCCGAATGTTCATAGTCCATGAAGTGTCATGGGCAAGTATGAAAGTAAATCTGGTAAATGTTGAGAATATCCTTAAACAAGTTAAGGAAAGTTTCCTAGTTTATCGAAACTTGGAAGCGAATAAATATAGTTATACAGACGTATATCCCATGTCTTACGAAGGCGAGTAGGAGCTACGGTCTGGGTTTGCAGTCACTTTGATTAAGTGATACAGTGAGCTGGAAATGTTCTAAGCTATGGGTCATCAGTAAATTCTACAACCGAGCCGAACACAAGATTGCCTTGAAGGCACAAAGCAGAGCAAAGATACATGGATCTAGAAGGTTCATTCCCGAACCTTGTACGGTTCTTCCACCTTTTCTATATAGCTGATATAGTAAGTGGATTCATTGCTTGAAGCAAGGACCAGGGTCTCGTCAGAGATTCGTGTGTGTGTTGAGGCGGTTACTTTGACTTGATCATTTGGAGCATGGTATGAAGATAGTCTGAGTCCCCACGGATAGCGATCCGTTCATGGCTAGGGCTAGTTGCGAGTATTGCATGAGATTCTTGTGTTTTAACTTGGTCTTGTGTGTGCGGGTGATTGGTTTTAGGCCGAGCGGGAGATTGTTGAAATAGTGTCCTGAACCCAATCGGGTTGGACCGGATCCGACCGGGTCGGATCATTTCTACTATTTCTTTATGTCTATACATATATTAAATGGCTTTTATGTTGTCATTTATATATGTTCTTTTAAAGAATTATGAATTGTTATATGATAACATCCTTAGTGTTAAACTGTGATAGAGAAACCATGATAGGCGATTATGGTTGATGAGATCTCCAATCACTTTAATAAGTTTGATACTTAAATGTCTCTAGGCTGATGTACTATTAAACAGGGCATTGATAGTATAAATGCAGACTAGCACGTATTAGATGTCTTCTGTCTTTAAGAGGCGTGGATAGATCTCATCTATCGAAGTGTAGAGACACTTGGACCATGACGTGGGGCGTGTATTAGAGAATGCGCGACGTTAGATGACCCACTTTACGAGATAAGTGTCACAAGATGCGACGGTTGTGTAATTATCCTTTGGACCGGAGTCTACATGGCATCACGGTGTGGATTGTCATGCTTTGACACTATTAAGGTTTCCCCTAGCCACGGGGCGATCATGCGGTAGTGATTGGGTGTGATACTGAAGCATGCGGAGTATACATGTTTGGTCGTCTGGGAATCGCGTACCCTATCAGTAGGGGTAAATATCCGAAAGGGCCTTCTTATAAGGAATGTCTTACTCTCGTGAATCTTTGTAAAGTGGAAGTAAATGAGTTACTTCGAGAGAGAATGATCTCCAGATTATAAGATACGGTCGTTAATGTTTGACACTCGACGTACGACCGTATGGATATTATTACAGCGATAGGATTGTAATTTACACGATAACTGTTTCACATGAAAAGGTAGTAGTCATTGCATTTGACTCTTCCGATGATTGGGGGTCACGGTGTGTTTCTAGACGCTATCCCGTGATCGTTAGGTATGAAGGGCGTTTTCTGATGTGTGATTTTCAATATAATCACTAAATCATACCGCAAGCGCACGGCTTATCAAGTAGTACTTAGGATGTCGATCCCACAGGGACTTTTAGTCAATCACCAAACAATTCCCGATTTATATTAGCTAGACAAATCAAATTTTTGGAGGTTTTTATCTAAAAATCCTAAAATTAAAGAAAATAAAGAAAATCTAATTAATAGCCAAGAACTTCATGATTTAGGTAAAAGGATTCAAGGTTTAGAGGCATTTCTTGGATTTTAGATCCACCACGGCGTTGTTTACATAGAATTTCAACAATCTTTCAATCAATATGAATTTTCCACTTATGAAGACCAATTATTAAATATTACACGTAAACATTCTTTCGAACTATTATCGTGATTGTACCTAGTTTTATCCAACATTCAGTTTCCTACAATGATGAATAAAATTAGGTCCATTGAATTACCATAATTAAAGGGCCACTTTAGGTTTAACCTAATTTTCATTCAAGAAATCCCTAGAGATTCGATCTTGGTTTCTAGGTTATCGATTAATTAATACTTTTTCTGTCATCAATTAATCGAATGGAGTTTCTCATGCAATCCTATAGTCATTCACTCCTTCGAGATATTATTTCCGGAAAATTACATGAATAAGCATACGAGATCAAATTCATAAACATGACCAAAATCCTATCAATGAAAAGATTGTATCTTTAAAACTATATAATCATCGCCGGGCTTTTCCTAATCCAAGAAACCAATATTTACTCTTGTAACATATCAAGATTCCAAGATTCAACCATGTAATTCATACTTTGACAAGAAAAATAAATAAATAGAATAAAGGAGAAATGAGATAGAAAGAAACCGTCAAAGTATTGCATAAATAATCAAACCTCGAAAAATCCTCGTTCTTGAATTTCTTGAACCTAAAAATCCTTGTTCTTGGGGATGGGAGATGATGATGATGAAGAGGGGAAAATAGTCGACTAAAATCTGAGGTTGGAGGCGTGAATCATCAATTGTACGACTTAAAAAGCATAAAAAGGGGATAATTACATCATATAATAAGTTTCCATAATTAATTTCATCAAGAAAATCTTTAAAAATCAAATATCTATCAATCTTGGACTCTTGTAGTATGTGGACTCCTCCTTTCCAATGAAAAACACGCCATTATCAAAGAAAACACGTTGGTGAAAGTTTTCACCAATCAGAACGATTCGTTGGCTAGGATCAGATTTCTGGAAACTGTCACACCCTGGGTGTGACAGAGGCTGGTTTTTGAACTCTTCCACTTTAGCTCCGCTTTTTGGGCCTTTTTCTTCCAATCTCGAACAAAGCTGCAATAATTCAAACATCCGCAGTAATCTAGCCCAAAAAGGATAAAAACATCACAAAATAATAACATATGGCACCAAATTGAGTCCAAAACATCTAGAATTATTCGACTTTTTAGGAACTTATCATTTTCGTAATTTGCACTTTGTGTCTACGGCCAACATATTCGGAAGCCTACCGGGTCACAGACATAAGAACATCTAGCCGGATTAAAATGTGGTTATAGATGATAACCAAATAAGGAAAGTTTATCTCGTACTATAAAGGTTATAGTGGTAAATTAATATGGTGGTATTTATTTATTATGAATTAATATAATACAAGATATTAATTATGTTGATTAGTTAAATATACATATGATGTATGTATGTCGAAATTATTATGTGTATATGATACACATGTATTTTGTAAATTAATTAATCATAGTATTATATTAATTAAAGAAGGTTCCGGATGCCAAATCTTTGGGAAGAGGGGCGCCACTTTCATTGTGTATACGATACACTTGGATTGTGCAATTTAATTAATAAGATTACCATATTTTAATATTAGATATTAATGAATATAGATTTGCACACATGTGTAAATTGATTTATGGTAATAAGATAATTATAGTCAATATAAGATATTGACAATATCTTAAAAATATTTAATATAGGATATTAAATTAAATGAGATAAATCAATCAATTATATTTTTCTTATTTTATTGGGAAAAAGTTTTCTTTCTCCTCAATCTACTAGGAAGTTAATCCCAGTTAGATTGGGAAGTGCATGGGGTGCCCCACCCTCTATATAAGAGAAGGGTTGGCTAGCTCTTTTGTACATCACAATTGCAAGAGCTAATAGTTCTTGTGTAAAATAGAGAGTTTCCAATAGAGAGTTTGTGAGAGAGGAAAAAGGTCGGTCTAGCAACCGGAGTTTTCCAATAGCAATCCAATGGTGGATTCCGGCGGGTTGTTCGTGTGGACTAGCGGTAGAGGCCGAACACTTGGGCGGCTCTATGCAGAACTACTCTCCTTAGACGGTCAAAGCGTCGATCTTTTAGATCAAGCAAGTTACCACCGTCTTAAGCTTATTTGTTTATTGCTTAAACGAAGTCGATCTTCGGTAAAAGGAAATCAAAATTTTGAATTCCGCTGCGTTCCCGCGTAGATTTCCTAACATCAATAACTAGACCTTCATTATTTCTAACCAACGGGAGCGGGTCCTTAGGCCCGTAACATACTTCCCGACTAGGGGTCTGGCCTCCCCTATTTGCATGTGTGACTCCATGTCGGACGTTAGGGCCGCCGATTTCCCCATATGTGTTGCCAGGACCACCCACGATAGTGTTAATGGTGTTTATCGGGCGATTGTCTATCTGTCGGTCTCCTTCCGGGGACCAATCTCTTCTTCTCTGGGGCTTGCCTTGTCGATCATGTTCTCGGTTAAAGTTCCTCCGTGGGCAATCTCGCCGAACCCGCCGTTCGCCATAATGAGGTTGCTCCATGACATCATCCAACATTCCTTCAGCAATCGCTGCATCCACATCTCTTTGAAAGTCCCTGCAACCGTCCAGATCATGCCCAGTTTCCTTGTGGTACGTGCAGAATTTACTCTGGTCCCTCCTTCCGGAGGACTTCGTAGCGGAGAGGGATTTCACGCCAACCCCTTCCTTTCCATGATCACGAGGACTTGTTCACGTGGCCAGTTCAGCGTTGGTAAATCCTGATGTTGTAAGGCATTTTTTTCTCTCTGATCGGACCGTGGTTGAACCGGGCATACGATCGCCAGATGATCTTCTTTTCTTATCAGAAGGGTCCTCGGCCCTTTCCTTCTTGTGTTCCGACCACTCCAATTCTCGTGTCAGTCGGTTGGCTTCTTCCCCTTGACAGTGGTTGAATGCCACCTCCATGCATTCCTCCATAGATGTAGGGAGCCTGCTGCTCAGCTTTACATACAATTTTCCTTATCGCAGCCCTGCCACGAAAAATGCGATTTGGATGTGATCATCTGCGCCTCGAACTTGCATCAACTCTTCATTGAACAGCTTAAGATACTGCAATACGGTCTCTGATAAGTCCACCATATGTGGTTATTCTTGGATCGTTTTGGCCTGTTTTAATGTCTATTTTATGATTTTCGTATGATAAATTGCTTCTTTTGGATTAGATTATCATTGTGGCTTTGATATTTTGTAGATATGATGAATCCGAGCATAAAATGCAATGAAAATGAGCTAAAAGGAGTCAAAGTCATGAAGGCATGAAGAATCACACCTGTGTGTGAAAGAATGGAACAGGTGTGATAAAATGCGAGAAACTATCCAGGCCAACGAAATATTTCGATTGGTGGAGATAATTCCCAACGTGATTTCAAGAGATTGGCGTGAAATAAGAGAGCAAAAATAAGGAATATTGCGCCATTATCTTCATATTTTTAGGGGATTTTATTTTAGGAGATAAATTACACAATTTAAATTAAGGAAAATTCCTATTTATCCTAAAATAATTTCCTTAAATTGAAAAAAAAATCATCATGGACGCATTTTATTCATGAAGATAGGCGACTCTCCTCCTTTCTTCTATCATCATCTCCCATCCCCAAGAACAAGGATTTTAGGTTTTAAGAATTCAAGAACGAGGTTTTTTCGAGGTTTGATTATTTATGCAATACTTTGACGGTTTCTTTCTCTCTCTTTTCTCCTTTCTTTTATTTATTTATTTTTCTTGTCAAAGTATGAATTATATGGTTGAATCTTGGAATCTTGATATGTTACGAGAGTAAATATTGGTTTCTTGGATTAGGAAAAGCCCGATGATTATATAGTTTTAAAGATACAATATTTTCATTGATAGGATTTTTGTCATGTTTATGAATTTGATCTTGTATGCTTATTCATGTAATTTTCTGGAAATAAGATCTCGAAGGAGTGAATGATGTAGGATTGCATGAGAAACTCCATTCGATTAATTGATGACAGAGAAAAAGTATTAATTAATCGATAACCTAGAAACCAAGATCGAATCTTTGGGATTTCTTGAATGAAAATTAGGTTAAACCTAAAGTGGCCTTTTAATTATGGTAATTCAATGGACCTAATTTTATTCATCATTGTAGAAATCGAATGTTGGATAAAACTAGGTACAATCACGATAATAGTTCGAAAGAATGTTTACGTGTAATATTTGATAATTGGTCTTCATAAATGGAAGATTCATATTGATAGAAAGATTGTTGAAATTCTATGTAAACAACGCCGTGGTGGATCCGAAATCCAAGAAATGCCTCTAAACCTTGAATCCTATTACCTAAATCTTGAAGTTCTTGGCTTGTAGTTATATTTTCTTTATTTTCTTTATTTTCTTAATTTTTAGGATTTTTAGAGAAAAACCTACAAATATTTGATTTGTCTAGCTAATATAAATCGGGAATTGTTTGGTGATTGACTACAAGTCCCTGTGGGATCGACATCCTAAGTACTACTCGATAAGCCGTGCGCTTGCGGTAGCATTTAGTGACTATATTGAAAATCACACATCAAGTTTTCTGGCACCGTTGCCGGGGACTTCGGTGTCAACATCGAACGTGTTTTTGATTTTGTTAGACTAGACTTTTTTTTCCTCACCATAGCAAGATGCACCTTGCTACGGTGAGACCTTTTTGCTTTTGATTTTTCTATTTTCTTGTGCAGAAAGTTGAAGTGACAAGCTTGATGGATTCATTTTTCTCTGGATTTGATGCTTATGTGCCATCGACCGGTGAGAGGACGTATGGATATGCGTTTAATCAGATTCAAGTGAGATGTTCGAATTGTGGCGGAAGACATTGTGAGGCTCAGTGCAATCCAGGATATTTATCCCACCAATTGAATACCTACGACAACTATGGTGCGAGTTATGAGAATCAATTCCAATATAGCCACAACTTCAATGCACCAACAGACAATGGTGGGAGGAGTAACTGTCCTTATTCTCCGTGGGGTCAAGGTCAAAGCAATTGGAAATAAGAACCATTCCCTCAATCAGAACTTGAGTCTAGACTTGAGGTTATAACGGAGAGTCCTATTCAAGAATGGGAACAGTTCAAAGATAGATCGAATGATTCACATCCCATAGCTTCGACTAATAAGAGAGAGCTAAAAATTGGATAATTGATTGCACGGAATCGCCATGTTACTGAAGAGATTGAAAAAGAAAAGCATATGATGGAGATTCAAGATCAGAACGCCGTGCTTGAAAGTTGTGGGGATGAAATAAACTATGATCCTTATGAAATCCCACAGTGTCTTGATATGAATGTTTTCGGTGATTCTTTCTCAATGATTGCAGAGTGTTTGGGCCTTCGTATTAACAAGAGTGAAGCCACATGGAAATTCGAACCATCTCCACAAGATAACGGTGCAATAATTCCAGATTCAACATTGATGAGCCAAGAAAAGGATGAAAAGGGAGGTAACGATATTGCGTTTGATTTGAATGCATTTGATAATGATAACCCCCCTTCATTGTATAATGATGTTGAATTTATGGATGTTGAGCATGTAGAGTATATAGATGTTGCACCTTTAGTAGTCCATAACTCTCTTAGATTTGTCATGAGCATTGATAAAGAGATTTATAAATTGTTAAGTGGCACTTCATATTTTAGAGCTAAAATGATTAATCACTCTTTAAGAAGATATGATTATAGGCTCCCAATGCTATATCTGAAAATCCTTGTTAATATCCTTGATATGTGGAAAAAAATGCAAAGGGATGCCCTTCTTTGGTTTAGTCCTCCTTGAAAATGGTGTTTACAGATAGTCCAACTGAAGACTATAAATTCAGAATGTGTTTTTAATTTTTTTTTTTTTCTTGTTTAATGAATAAATAAAAGGAAGATAGTTTTCTTCTCGGTGCATTGGTCTTGGTTTGTTTTGTCTTGTGTCGTCTTGGTTTTTGGTGTCGGTTTTTGTAGCCAGGTAACTTGCATAAGAGGAACTTGCGGATTTTGAGGCCATGAAGTGGAATATTTAGCATGGACAAAGGCACGATCGAGGTGAAAGGAAATTTCGAGGTGTGATTTGAGACCGTCTTTAAAAGCGAGACGGAGAGGCAAAAACAAAAAAAACAAACAAAAACAAACAAAAAATGAGGGAATCACACCAGGGTGTGATTATTTTCACACCCTGTGATTCTCCTGTCCAAAAAAAAAAAAAAAGGGTGGGTATAAATGACGTGGGTTTCACACCCAGGGTGTGATTTTTATCACACCCTGTGATCCTCATGTCTCCAAAAAAAAAAAAAAAACTTTTTCTTTTTAATTATTTCCCTCTTCCTCACCTTTCACTTCAACTTTCATACCCATGGACCACCATCTCCTACCACCACCTTCCACAACTCCGGCCAACCACCACTCCGGTCACCGGAAAATGACCACCCCGCCTTTCCGACCACCACCTCTTGCCGGAGTCCGGCGAATGACAATCATTAACATGATTCTTCGAGAGCCGAACGACGTGCTTGCCCCCCTGATTGCTCGTGCTCTCTCCTTGATCCATCTGACCTTCCAGCATCATGATTCGGTGAGTTTCATTCCTACCCTCATTTGCTTTTCATTTATTTACATTGGGGACAATGTAATATTTACGTGTGGGGGAGGGTCACTTGTGTAGTTTCCTTGGTTGTTATTCGAGTCTTTTGTCTTAGGGTCAATAAAAGTCACTTAGGTAGAGTTTATGAGTCGAGTCATTTTGAGTCATGTCTTGCTTAGATTACACATAGTCATCTCGAGTATGATTCGAAATGCATGAAAATTGTTAGAGACTACTTTGATATGAAAGATGCATGATATAATATGTTTGATTCCACTTGATAAACCTCACGTAAATATGCATAGAATTTTTATTGGGTATGATTGAGACTGAGTAAGTAGACAAACTGTCCCGGTGAGATGTTCCAGCCATAATGACTGACCACTTCAGTCTCACCCAAAATGAGCGTTTATTTTTCTCTTTCATGATTTTGTTCCTTTAGAACTTGTGTTGCATCTTATTGATATTACCATGGTACTTGCATCTACACTAAAATGATTAAGGCACTCGTTTCTTCCTTTACCCACACTTAACACCCTTACTAGCCATATATTATGCCCTCACCCCACCAAAAAAAAAAAAAAAAAAAATTGAATAGCCCAAATTTCTATTTTGCCCGGCCTTAAGATTAATGGGATGTTGACTATTAAATTCTGAAAACTCGATTCCAAAGAAATTAAGCTTGGGGGAGTCCGTTTTGTGTCTTGTATATTATTTCATATTTCAAAAAAAAAATCGAAAAATCAAAGGAAAAAAAAAAGAATCAATAAAGGTGTGCAATCCCAAAATAGCCTCCCATGTTTGTTTTAGTTCTTCTGTTGTGTAATAAAAAGGGAAGTGAGGTCTATGTCCTCCCAAAGTATAAAGTCATGTTAGTAGCTCGTTGTTTGAGTTTTGTGTAGTTGTTGGATAGACCCCCCTTGAGACCACATGAGTTGAAGAATTAGTAGTCACATGTTTCACTAGTTTTAATGGCCTTGAACCACCTACCGTGATATATATCCTACACTTACCATTTTTACCACCATTTCAGTCATTTTCCTACCTTTTCGGGCTATTCTCTACCATACCTTTTTCTAAGTCCTTATGATTTGTGTGGTGCATGTTTCTTTGGCGATTGACATGAGATAATATACAAGCATATAGTAGGGCAATTTCATTGGAATGAGCTTGAGAGATTAACCACCTCACAAATATGAGTGTTGAGCGATTTTATCCCGTGAGGGTCTACTTGTTTGGTTGATCTCATTCTTAATGGAAGTCTTTGTTCATGTTTGAGTGTGGTATTTTGAAAGAGATTGACCATGTTTATATTATGCACTTGAACTATTGAAGTATAATCTATCGAGGCTCGTGTACTTTGCATCCTACTTGAGATTGTTCCATGTGTGTTCTAAGTGCTTCGTCTTGAGTTGGTATTTTGACTTGCTTGGGGACAAGCAAGGGTTAAGCTTGGGGGAGTTTGATAAGTCCACCATATGTGGTTATTCTTGGATCGCTTTTGGCCTGCTTTTAATGTCTATTTTATGATTTTCGTATGATAAATTGCTTCTTTTGGATTAGATTACTGCTGTGGCTTTGATATTTTGTAGATATGATGAATCCGAGCATAAAATGCAATGAAAATGAGCTAAAAAGGAGTCAAAGTCATGAAGGCATGAAGAATCACACCCAGGTGTGAAAGAATGGAACAGGGTGTGATAAAATGCGAAACTATCCAAGCAACGAAATGTTACGATTGGTGGAGATAATTCCCAACGTGATTTCAAGAGATTGGCGTGAAATAAAGAGAGCAAAAGGAATATTGCGCCATTATCTTCATATTTTTAGGGATTTTATTTTAGGAGATAAATTACACAATTTAAATTAAGGAAAATTCCTATTTATCCTAAAATAATTTCCTTAAATTGAAAAAAAAAATCATCATGGACGCATTTTTTATTCATGAAGATAGGCGACTCTCCTCCTTTCTTCTATCATCATCTCCCATCCCCAAGAACAAGGATTTTAGGTTTTAAGAATTCAAGAACGAGGCTTTTTCGAGGTTTGATTATTTATGCAATACTTTGACGGTTTCTTTCTCTCTCTTTTCTCCTTTCTTTTATTTATTTATTTTTCTTGTCAAAGTATGAATTATATGGTTGAATCTTGGAATCTTGATATGTTACGAGAGTAAATATTGGTTTCTTGGATTAGGAAAAGCCCGGCGATGATTATATAGTTTTAAAGATACAATATTTTCATTGATAGGATTTTTGTCATGTTTATGAATTTGATCTTGTATGCTTATTCATGTAATTTTCCGGAAATAAGATCTCGAAGGAGTGAATGACTGTAGGATTGCATGAGAAACTCCATTCGATTAATTGATGACAGAAAAAGTATTAATTAATCGATAGCCTAGAAACCAAGATCGAATCTTTAGGGATTTCTTGAATGAAAATTAGGTTAAACCTAAAGTGGCCTTTTAATTATGGTAATTCAATGGACCTAATTTTATTCATCATTGTAGGAAATCGAATGTTGGATAAAACTAGGTACAATCACGATAATAGTTCGAAAGAATGTTTACGTGTAATATTTGATAATTGGTCTTCATAAATGGAAGATTCATATTGATAGAAAGATTGTTGAAATTCTATGTAAACAACGCCGTGGTGGATCCGAAATCCAAGAAATGCCTCTAAACCTTGAATCCTATTACCTAAATCTTGAAGTTCTTGGCTTGTAGTTATATTTTCTTTATTTTCTTAATTTTTAGGATTTTTAGAGAAAAACCTACAAATATTTGATTTGTCTAGCTAATATAAATCGGGAATTGTTTGGTGATTGACTACAAGTCCCTGTGGGATCGACATCCTAAGTACTACTCGATAAGCCGTGCGCTTGCGGTAGCATTTAGTGATTATATTGAAAATCACACATCAGTCTCCTCTCACTTCTGCTTGAGAGTAAACAGATGAGTAGCATTCCTCTAAAAAGGCTTCGCCATGATGAAGGCATTAAGGAACATCTTCCTTAAGGCCTCAAAGTTGTAGATTGTTCTGGCCGGAATCCTTTTAAACCATTCTCGAGCTCGGCCGGTGAGTAACGCATAAAACGCCTTGCACTTCATCTCGTCCGGGATGCGGTCGAGGTTCATGTGCATGAGATACTGGAAAAGGTGATCCTGGGGATCCTTGGTTCCGTCGTAAGGCTCCAGCTTTGGGATCTTAAACATCGCGGGTCAAGGGTAGCTATCAATTTGATCAGAGAAAGAGGACTTAAGAGCCATTTGCACGGATTTTTTATCTGCTATGACGTCTAACTCAGCCCGAGCCGCGTTCATCGCCTGCAGGACAACCAACTATTTTCTCAAATTCGAGAAGGACGACTGATCATCCCTCTTTGCCCTTCTATGCCGGGGGGAGAAGGTGTTTGCTCCCATGATCCATCATTGGGGTCGTCCTCCACCTGTTCCTGTTCCTGTGAGCTTTCTTTAGATGGATCTCCTTCTTGCAGGTCCTATTCCCATGAATTTTCCTCCAGAGGATCCTCTTCCTCCAGATCTTCATCTTATTCATCCTCTTCTACCAAGGCGGCATTAAGGACTTCCTGTTTGGTTGCATTAATGAGGGCCACGAGCTGATGCACCAGTACCTGGTGAGTAGTATCAAAAACGATCTCCTCCTGCTGTGGATTCTGGTTATTGGCGTCTGACTTAGTGGCGTTGTTGGCAGAGTTGTCGTTGGCCACTTGTTGTCGTATTGTCACCATGTTGATCTTGGAAGTTTGAACAATTGTCAATGAAAGACCCTCCTTCTAGCGCCAATTGACGATGCTGGAAATCGTCGGGTGATAATCTGAGGCTTTTCCTTCGTGTGACAATTTGTCAAATCCTCAAGATCAACAAAAACGACAAAGATGTGGGGTGATTTTGTAGTGGTTTAGACTGCACTTGAAAACTGTATCTCAAGCTGCCTACGTATCCAATATATGAATTGGAATCAAGTCTTCGTAGTTCCTTAGGGATTGTTTATATAGAGGGACTTGTGCCCTAAGGAAAAGATAATGATGTGATCCCATTGATTTTAGAAGATAATTATGGGCATAATTGAATGCCAGGATCAGAGTAGTTATGATTAAGGATTCTTCCCATATTTATCCGATTAAATGCGTGCGTAAGAGGTTTGGTCCGAGAAGGACTTAGGCCGACCTATAGGGTCGGGTATGAGTTGGCTTGACCAGTATAACCTTTGGCCGACTGCAGAGGTCGGAGGATGGTGACCGAGCTCATGCAGCTCGGGTACTGGGGGTTCTGGCCCTTGAAGGAGACTTTTCTCTATCTTTATTTATTTTTGGGTCTCTATGGGGATAACACGTGGCGAGGTGCTAATCCGACCTCCGTCAATATTCTCTCTAAACGGGTACGTAATACAATTTTTAATAATTTGTAAAATGTAAGTTTGATTTTTGAATTTTACTCCTTCGATAGCATCATCTTTGATGTTTTACTAGTAGAACGTAACTATATACACGGTTTTGCCCAAGATTGTAGACCTTCAAGAGTACTAGGGCTGCACGCAGCAGTTTGTTGGTCGGAGCAAAATTGCAGAAAAAACAACAATTCAACATTTCAATAGACTACAGCCATCATATACGAGGAAATCCGGAAGCCGTCATATATGAGGGAAACGAATTTTCAGGGCTAAAAACTCTAATTAGGGCATGGATAGAACAAGGGATTTTGTAATATACTAGTTTTTAATATCTTGAAAAACCAACCTACAACATCTTCACTTTTCAAACAAAACTAAACTATTTGTTGGCATTTTACATTATATGTATATGTGTGTATATATATACATACATACATATGTGATATGTGTCTATATATATGGGGTCGCATGCAAGATTCTTACATTAGCATGGGCAACAAATATGGCTTGAGTATGTAAGGGAGCTGACCTTTCCATACTCTATCATCCAGGGAAGGCTAACATTGTTGCAGATGCTTCAAAAGTTTTCATCTGGGTCCGTATCCGTATTGACTGAGATGCCGTACTTGATCATAGATTTTGACGGGCTTTGTTTGGGAGTATCTGAGAGAACATCAAGTTTAGTGGTTGCACCCACCAAATTCGGTTGCCAAAATCAAGGCATTCCAGTTTCGAGACCCTCTTTTACGAAGGATGAAGAAGTGAATCTTAGATAGAATTACCACAAAATTCCAGTTGAAACCAGACACTCCTTATAGTTCAAGGACCAATTATATATGTGTGCCCAGAGCATCATATATCATCATAGAAATATTGAAAAAGGACACCAGTCAGGATTTACTGTTCGTCCAAGAGCCAAGTAGATGTATTAGCAGTGACGGACCCAGGATTTTATCTTGGGGTGGTCTTGGTTATTTTTGGGTGGTCTTGGTTATCAGTTTGGTCTTTATTACGGGGGTACTACAAACATATTCTCACTAGTTTTTTTTTTTTTGGGGGGGGCTTGAGACCACCCCAACCCCTTACTAGTTCCGCCTCTGTGTATTAGGATCTCAAGAGTCAATTTTGAGGTGAGGCATGAAGTGTAGTGGGGAAATTTGTATTAGAGTGTGTAGCCTATCGACAAATTTAGGCAGAACATCAATGTTTATCTGGATTGTTGAAGCCTATGGAGGTGCCCCTATGGAAGTGGGATGAGTTCACTATGGACTTCATAACGAGGTTGCATTTGGAATGTGGACTCCATTTGGGCGATAGTGGATCGTTTGTATAAGACTGCTAACTTCATACCCATAAAAAATGGTGCTTCACTTGATGTCCTAGCATAGTTGTATGTTGACCAGATCATCCGGTTTCATGAAGTTCCCCATGTTGTAGTGTCAGACTAAATGGCTCACATCGAAATTTTAGAGGGCTTACAAGTGAACTTGTGGATTAAGCTCAACTTCATCACGGCCTTTCTTGACCATCATCCTGAGAGTACCATTCAGACCTTGGGAAAATATGTTGAGATTTGGTATTTTGTCCATTCCTTTCTTTTTTCAATTTTATAAAAGGAACCTAAACCTGTTTAGGGTTAGAACTCTCTCTTTAGATCCTCCCATTTATAGTCTTCCCCTCATTTTCACCTCACACCTAAAAATCAGTCAAAAGTTTTCACTTTATTCATCTTTTCTTCATCTTTGATTATACAATCTCAAGTGTCAAGATTTTAAGAAAGAGAAGCTCAAGCCTTCTTAGCCACAAGTTTTGGTAAGGAAAATTTCCTCTTTCCATCTTCATCTTTAAATCTTTTGGTAAGAAATTCAAGTTTATCATCTCTTTCTTTTCTTTTTAATGATTTAGATCTAGATCTGTTATAGATTAGATCTAAAACTTTCACGTCTGATTTCTCTTCAAGTCTGATTTTTACGTCTGATTTCTCTTCAAGTCCGATCTCCAGTGTTCTCGTGCCTGATTTGTTCATCACAGTTGATTTATCTCATCTGATCTGCCTTGCCTCTCAGCTGTTCTTTTTGCATCAGTTGTTTGTTATAATGTTACCAGTAGCTATCTTAATTAGCCAATGGTAACCTTGTCTGCTCTTGTAATAGTCGTTGGGCTTTTTCTGTTTAAGGTTTCGATAATCATTGTAATTGTTAAGTGAATTTTATTAATGAAATTATTTTCTTCTTAATTCTGTTTGAATTCTTACATGGTATAGAAGCGTTAAACTCGATTCTTCAAATATTCACTTGAATATTTATTCATATTCTTCAAATATGTCGGATTCCACTGCTACGAGCACCAAATTGAAATCCACCTCTCATGCTAATTCTACCATTATAGTAGATTTACAACAAATTCAAGCTGCATATCGATTGAATGGCGAGAATTATTTGAAATTGTCTTAATTTGTTAGAAATTTCCTTAAAGAAAAGGGGAAATTGAGCCATTTAGTGGGTACTGGAACCGCTACTGATGATCCTAAGTACTCTACTTGGGTTGAAAGTGATTTTATGGTCATGTCTTAGCTATGGAATTCAATGATCCCAGAAATCACTAACACATGTGTGTTCTTGGGATCCGTTAAGGAAATCTTGGAAGCTGTTCAAGAAACTTACTTTATGATCAATGATGCTGCCCAGATTTATGAAATAAAGTCTAATTTTTTTCTTCTAAATAAGGGTCTAAGAGTATCACTGAATATTCTGGGTTTCTACAGAGTCTACGGCAAGAACTTGATCACTACCAATGTATCAAGTTGAAAGACAATGAGGATACTTTCATTGTAAAAAGAATCTTTGAAAAGGATAGGACTTATTCCTTCTTTGTTGGATTAAACCCAGAGTTTGATGATGTTGGGATTCAAATTCCTGGCGGAGAGGATCTTCCCGCTCTAAATGAGACCATTTCAATGGTCAGATTTGAAGAAACAGGCGTGCAGTCATGCCGGAAAGCTCTATTGATGAAAGTTCAACCTTGATCTCAAAGGCTACTAAAAATTTCGCACCTAAGGCCACTCAGAACAAGTTAGACGAAATCATTAATTGAGTGTAGTTTAATTACTCATAGTTTGGGTAAGTACCTTATGAAATTTGATAGAGTAAGAAGTATTGTGTGGTTCTTAGTATTTTATTTTCTTGCAATCAATTTGGTCCGAGACCGTCTTTTGTTCTTAACCTAAATTGATTTGGTGTACTTGATTGTATAGAGTCCATGTGGGATCGACCTTGTCCTCAAATTGAGCAATACTACGGCAGACCTAGTCCGCTGGCTAGTAGTAATTTTAGTGGATCAGTTGTCTCTGTCAACACGGTTGCCACTTTTCCAGCCCAGTACCACAAGTTCAACAGTGGTCATGCCAGTTGTGGACATCATCACCCGTTCATATACTTTTATGGAGTTGCAAGATCTTATCTTCTATCTCTTTTGTTAAATTATTGTGTTCTGATTCAATGCTTCTGCAAAAATCTATAATGATGTAAATTAAGGTTGGCGTGTGTAATTGTCACGGATCGTGCTTGTGCCGAGCGGCTTTTCCTTATTCTACCCCTTAGGTAGGATTGGTTCGTTACACATTCAACACCCCTTCTGATTGCAATAGACTACAAAAGATTCTAAACACGGTAATCCATACGAACAACCACCAAAATCCTCATAGGATCGCTACTCGGAAAGTAAGGCTACTAGACCACCTTTTTCTCCTATTTATAAAAAACACCCTAAGAGCTTCTCCAATGGAGAAGACAAAAGGTTTATACAAAAGGTTTAAATCTTTGCAAAAGTTTTTTATCCCATTGGAGCAAGTCTAGTCATCAAAGCTTTATGAGAAAAGGTTCAAGAATTTGAACCGGTTCATGTCTGACATACATGCCATTTTGGTTTTTTTATTATTTTTTTTAAGGTTGTGTGTAATAGAAAAAAAGTTTATGTATAATGGATTTTTTTAAATGTATGGTGGGTCCATGCTATAAAGATATTTAAAAGGTTTATGATTGTGGAAAAAAATTTATAGATAAAAGGTTTATAAATTGATGATGTGGCACAGTTATAAACATTTTCATAGGTTTATGATTGGAGATACCCTAAGACCCTTACGTATTGTTATGAGAGTAGAGCCAGGCTCTCCTCCCTTTTTATAATGCTAACGGGTGTCCAAGGGGGAGAGTAGAGTAGGGGTCGAGGAAGAAAATATTTTTCTTATGAAATAAGAATTAGGGATTTAATTGACATGAAAAAACCTCCTATCTCTCTCATTAAAAAACTTCCTCCCTCAGGTTTCTTCCTCTTCGGGTGGTTCCACCGCCCCTCCGGAGAGAGCCACCCCTCCGGCGTCTCGCCGGAAGGGGCTTTCCATTTTCTTCTTGTTCTTTCCTATTTTCTGTGTTTCCTTCTTTGCTGCGTTTTGTTCTTCTCTTTTCCCTTTCCTTGCCGCCGATCTCCATGTCTCCGGAGGAGCATCTTGATTCTTCCTTCAGATCTGATCCTGCAAGTTTCAATCTACATGCTATGAAGGAATTTGTCTGGTGGGTTTTGAGATGAGCTTTGATTTTAAGATTTGGCAGTTTTTCCATCTCATTTCCAGCGGTCTTTGGGCCGGATCTGGTTTATGGGCACTAATTCATGACTTGTTGTTGGTTTTGGGTATGTAGGGTCCCCGGTTTGGTGCTTGGCCGATGGTCTTGAGTGTTGCTCAGCCGCTGGAGGTATAATGTCGGTGGTACTCCTCTCACCTTATCTCTTATGCGAGTTTTGGTCCTGCTTCCGGTGACTAGTGTCGGGCCTTCCATCGCCAGAGTTGTATCTTCAGTACAACTCAAGATATGATGTTCGCTTATTCGGGAGGGGATGTCACACTTACTGGCTCTTTGTACCGTACGGTGGCGGGGCGTAATGCTGGTGGCTGATTGGGAAGGTATTTGTATTTTATTTGTAGTTTGTCTTCCTGTTGTTTTGTCCTTGTACATTTTATGTTGTCTTTGTGTAATTTTTTATCGTCAAGTAATAGGTTGGCTTCAAGGCCTCCCCTGCCTGAGCACCCCTTTATTTGATGAATAATTTGATTCATTTCTGCTCAGCACGCCTCTTTATAATCTATCACTTGGCCTTGTTGTAACTTATGTCTGATGTCTTGTTTTAGTTTGGTTTGTTTCCGTTGACTTTCCTTTCTTTGTGTTAGTCCTGGAGACGTTCCGGCTGTGACCGACGGTTTTCTGGCTCTGTGTCTTATTTTCCGGCGTTAGTCGGGCTCTTTAATAAAAAATTCGTTTTTTCGGGGAAAAAAACAATTAAGGATTTAATTAAATAAATATTTGATTATTTATGCCTCTATATTTTTTTTTATCGAAATAGAAAATACAAATATTCTTTGTATTATGTATTCATAAAAAACAATAACTTGTATATTAATTTACATCACTTGCAAGATACCATAATCAAAATCCGTATGTGATCATCGCATTATCATAATTTAATTTCATATCATTATTTATTTGTGTGTTGACCCATTTGACTTCCGAATATGGTGGCCGAAATTCCATATCTGACAATCCTAAATTCATTTAGAAATGATTAGGACCCTAAATATCCAAAAGAGCCATATGCTTTGATTACAACATTTCCTCTTAAATGGTTTCGTGTAACTAGAATTCATTCGTGTGTGTGTGTATATATATATATATATATATATATATATATATATATATATATATATATATATATCCATACATTTGTTACTCGAACGTGAATACATCAAAAATTGTATCTTATAATCTGGGTATTATATTCTCTTGAAGTAACACTTACTTCTTTTTTACAAAGACTTTCGAGAAGAATACGATCATTATAAGAAGGCCCTTTTTATTCCTATCATTAGGAGACGCAAATCTTGGATAGATTACATAAGTCATAAGCATGCTTTAGTATCATATTCAATCACTACTGCATGATCATCCCATGACACATGAAAACTTCACTAGTGTCAAACGTGACAATCCACACCACGATATTATATTGGACCCGGTCTAAAGATAATTAGACAACTGCCAATAATATATGACCCTTACAAAGTAAGAGGGCCATCTGACCCATGCCTTCAACAATTCTTGTCTACATACATATCCATCACACGCTTGATAGATTAGATAAATCACTATCTTCTTAAGATAAAAGACTTATTATACGTACTAGTCTAACCATAGTAATAAAGTCTCATTTATTAATACATACAACTAAGGGGATTTAAGAACTAATCACTTTATTGTGATACGATATCTCATCAATCATAATCAAATATATGATTTCTATATCATGATATAATTCTAGGGACTTTATTAAATTCAATGTTAAATTGATGTATTAAATACACAATTATATAATAACAAAAGTGCTCATATCATTCATAATAATAAAAATACATAAACAAAATGTGTCGACCAAACCTGATTGGGTTTAAGGCACTACACTAACATATGAGGATACTCGTTGAATAATACGTTTGTGGGTAAATTGAATGAATTTTGGGATCTTACGGTTCAACTATTATTTCCCTAAAAGATTTCGGGTTGGGTTGGATCCATTTGGATCCAACTTAATATTTTATTCACTCCGCTATCTTATTTATCATTATTTTATTAATTCTATTATTTCATTATAATCCCTCTCCAATCATTTCATTATGAGGATATGCTGAATAGTTTAACTCCTAACGGGTTACCGCCCCACAAATTAATTATGAAACCTGTTGGAGAAATTGAGGGAAAAAGAGAAAATGATTTTTTAATCATTGTAAAATAATTTTGTAATCATTTTTTACAACAACTTTATGAGTCGGTTTCGATTACACTCTTGTATAATTTATCAAGAGTTTATGATGACTTTGAAATCTACGTGTGATGTAGATGAAGACAGGTATTTGAATCATTCAATTCGGATATTGGGTGAATGAGAAATTAAGGCTTAAGTCGGTTAGTTGAAAAAGTTGAAGTGTTGAAACTTGGAAGTTGAAGAGTTCAACTTCCTTAATCCCACATTGGGAATTGTGCTAATCATTTCTCAATATTTAAGTGGGAGGAGTTTAGTCAATGGTATAAGCTCCAAGGAAAGGGAGATAGTTCAGAATGGTATTATTTAGACGATGTTCTGCTAAAATTGCCAAACGCGCGCGCGCCGCCGTCGGCCGCCCGAGCCCGAGACCGTTGACCTTGGGCTTGGGCTTAGGGAATTGGGCCTGAGGCAAGTATTAATTTTTTGGACAAAGTTAGATTGAATTTTGTCAAATAAATTAACTATATTCTGATAAGTAATTCAAGCTGAGTAGTAATACGAATTCGATTCGATCTGAGTCAGTAATACGAATTCGATTCAGCTGAGTCTCTTCATCTGCTAGCTGATAACTTCAATGCTGAGTTAGTGGAGTTAAAGGCTGTTGTTGCTTTATTACTTCAACTGATGCCTGATGCCTTCAATTGTTGGAGTTACAAGAGTTAGTAGAGCTCCTTCACCTGATGCTTTAATTACACTTCAGTTTACTTCTCCTCTTTTGCTACCTATATAAAGGTCCCCTACTACAATGGAAAAAAACACAACACAAATACTCATTTCCTGCATAAAGGTGAAGAGTTGTTCTGAAGCACTGTTAGAGTTCGAAGTTGTTCAGAGTTGAAGTACCTCTCTTTGAACAGGTATACTGAGTAATCCTGGGAGACAATTGCATAATCCGTGGGTACAAGCCAGAGCAAATTTGTCATAAGGACATAGTTCATCTCGCCTCAGTTCTTTGAATATCATTTCTGTTTTTGTTTTCATTTAGTTTTGTTTATTGTAATTGTAATTTCCATTCAGATAAATAAACAAATTGTTTTTCTTCTTTCTGGCTGTTTATTTGTTTCTCGTACGATGCTACGGGTATAACAATCTTAAGACAAATTTTTCAGAGCTTTCTTATGCTCTGAAAAGTATCTGTATGCGAATAAAAATAAATATTCGGTTTGTATTCTGAACAAATTTTTTTTCTGATCGTATTGAATATCATTTTTTGATATTCAGTAAACTTCATCTTGTTGGTCTCGTTGAATACAAATTTACACCTGATTGTTTATCTTCTATTTTTGAACAGAAATGACTACTGTTAATGATGCTTCATTGACACCTACTGCTGATGTTGCAGCAAGTGGAAGACTTGATTGAAGATTTAGTATGTTGTTTTACTGCACTGGGTTTTGACTTCACCGGTACATGATGAGTGATTAATTTCTTTGACCGGAGGGATGAGTTGTTGTTTTCTTTCTCTTCCCTCCCCCGACTTGTTTTTGCTGTTTAACATAGGTAAACATGACTTTGGACTCATGCATTTGTGAAGTTGTACAACAGGACTTTGAGACATTGCATCGAGATAGTGTAATCGAATCCCATATGACTTTTTGACCCTGCATTGTCCTTTCTTCGTCTTTCCTTCCTTCTTTGTTCCCTTTGTGGCTGCTTTAACTTCACCTTGGATTTGTTCTTTGAGTCTTAAAAAGAAGTACTTTGCCCAATTGAACTCCAGATTGTTGTAGATGATTCCCATTAACCGCATTCTGATTTCTGTCATGGCATTATTTGCTTCCAACTTTCCTTCAATACTTTTGCCAATTAGTAATCGAAATCACTAAATGGTTTCTTTAAAGCGGATCTAAGACAATTGACCTTCTTGGTCCCTAGGTTAGCCGTTTTGGCGATGGTTACCCAGAATCCATCCAGATCCTGTGTTACCAAGGACGCTTTGTATTGCCCTTTGTTTGAGAGTTTGAGGTATTTTTGAATTACCTTTTCCGTAATGACCACTTTACGCCGTTGATGGATGCAATGATCTTGTCTTCTTCCCACTCGTCACCTTCCTCAAGAGGAGCCTGCACACATATTTTGCAGATTTCCGAATGAGATGAGACTTTCATAGCATACTTCGGTTATTGGAGGATTTAGGAATGTGGATAGTTTTAGGCTTTTGCATCCAGCTGCCAATCGTTTTGCATCTTCGTCATTTCCACACAAATTTAAGTAGTGTTCTTCTTGGAAGAATGATCCAGTGGCAATCGATTTTTCATACCCAGCTTGGGTGTTTGAGGAAGATGAAGCCATTTTTGGAGGTTAAGAGTTTTTGAGAGTGAAATATGGATTTGCAGAGGAATGTATGATATGTAAGGAAGTGTAAAACTTTCTGAAAATCTCTAAGTACCGTTTATATTGGGGGTTTCGGGTAGTGTGAACGTGGTTTGAATGTGGAAGGATTTTATGATATAATGGCGTGATTTTGTGTCTGTAAATCGCGATATTCGAGTGAAGTGGGGGAGTGGATTGTGGTAAGTAATGATAGAGCCCGGGAATCGAGGCGTTTGTAATTCGAAAAGAATAATACAATTACCTCCATAATTATAAATTGATCTCCACGTGTGTAATCATCCACAGAATAATCTTCCACAACTCCCTTGTTCTCCACGTGTCTAAAAGTAAATTATGTTCACACTTTAATTTACTCATGATTCCAATCTTTATTTCGGTGAAGTGCCTTGGCTGGCCACTTAGCCGGTGTAGTGACTCTTTCACTGAGCTGCTTTATTTGACTGTTCCTAACAATCAGTTAAGTCACTTTCTTTGGATACCAATTGCCTTACTTGCTATATTTCCCATAACGGCAAAGGTTTGAACAGCTGAAGAAGTTACTTAGCCGATTACTCCAGTTAGCCGCTCTTTTGTACTTAGTCGATTTCAATCATTCCTAACTCAGTTCTCAGCATGCTGAATCTTTCATGACTAAGTGGTTTAGTGAAGATGTCACCAATTGATCTTCATGGGTATGTATTTTAGAATGACAACTCCTTTTTCGACATGATCTCTGGATAAAGTGATGTCTCACATCGATGTGTTTTGTTCTTGAATGCAATACTGGATTTTCAGTAATAGATATTGCACTTGTGTTGTCACACATGATTGGAATTGTTTTCTCCTCCACTCCATAGTCCCTTAGCTGTTGTCTAATCCAAAGTACTTGTGCACAACATAATTTGCCATCGCTATATATTCTCGTCATTGTTGATGTGGAGATGGAGTTTTGCTTTTTCCTGAACCATGAAACTAGTCTGCTGCCTAGCATTTGACAAGTTCCAGATGTGCTTTTTCTATCTATTTTGCATCCAGCATAGTCAGAGTCTGAGTATGATATCAACTTGAATCCTCCGTCTTTTGGATACCTAATTCCTACATTGATAGTGTTTTTCAAGTATTTGATTATTCTTTTGGCTGCTAGAAGATGTGATTCTTTTGGTTGAGCTTGAAATCTTGCACATACTCCAACTGCAAATGCTATATCAGGTCTACTTGCAGTTAAGTATAGTAGGGATCCAATGATTCCTCTATACATTTTCTGATCAACATCCTTCTCAGTTTCATCTTTTCCAAGAATGACTCTTGCACACATTGGTGTATCTGCTGTGCCACTTGTGTCCATCCCATACTTGTGTATCAAGTCTTTTGTATACTTGGATTGATTAATGAAAATTCCATCTTTCATTTGCTTTACTTGAAGGCCAAGAAAATAATTCAGTTCTCCCATCATGCTCATCTGAAATTTGCTCTTCATCAAATTTGCAAATTTCTCACATAGCTTTTCATCCTCAGATCCAAAGATGATATCATCAACATAAATTTATACTAGCAATGTGCTTGTTCCTTCCTCTAGTTTGAATAGAGTCTTATCTATAGTTCCCTTGTTGAATCCATTCTTGATCAGGATTTGTGATAGTGTTTCATACCAGGCTCTAGGTACCTGTTTGAGTCCATAAAGAGCTTTCTTTAGTTTGTATACTTTGTCTTCCTTTCCTTTGAGTTTGAAACCAGGGGGTTGTTCCACATATACTTCTTCTTCCAAAAGTCCATTCAGAAATGCTCTCTTAACATCCATTTGATAGACTTTGAAATCTTTGTGTGTAGTAAAAGCTAGAAAGAGTCTAATTGCTTTCAGTCTTGCTACTGTGCAAATGTTTCATTATAATTTATTCCTTCTGCTTGAGAATAGCCTTTTGCAACTAGCCTTGCTTTGTTTCTGACAACAATTCCTTGTTCATCCATCTTGTTTCGAATACCCATTTTGTTCCAATGATGTTAGCCATATCCAGTCTCGTCAACAAGTTCCTGCACTTCATTCCTTTCAAATTCATTTAGTTCTTCTTGCATATTTGTGATCCAATCTGCATCTTGAATTGCATCATCTATTGTTTTGGGTTCCACTTGTGATAGAAAGCATGTTAGCAAATGTTCCAGTTGTCTTCTGGTTCTTACTCCTGTGTGAATATCTCCAATAACTTGTTCTTCATGATGGTCTCTTAGCCAATTTAGGTCTGGTTGAAGTTGTTCTTCACTTGTTGCTTCTGTAGTTTCATGTTGTGTATAAGCTTCAAGTTCTGGTTCTTGTTCTGTTGTATTGACTTGTGGCTCATCTTGATTTCCAAAATTGTGATGCAGAATAGTTGCTGGTACTGTTGTATTCATATACACTTGTCTTTGTGCTGCTTCTTCTTCTTGTTCTTGAAGACTTTCACCATTTGTATATGGTTCATCAAAGACTACATGTATTGATTCTTCAATCACCAATGTTCTTTTGTTGAGTACTCTGAAGGCTTTGCTGGTGTCTGAGTATCCTATGAAGATTGCTTCCTCAGCCTTTTCATCAAAGGCATGCAGTTGATTCCTGTTCAAACAAAGCATTTTGATCCAAACATATGTAAATATGAGATATTAGGTTTTCTACCATTCCATATTTCATATGGAGTCTTTCCAGGATGTTTGTTGATGATTGATCTGTTCTGTGTATGACATGTTGTGTTTGCTGCTTCAGCCCAAAATCTCTTTGGCAAGCATGCTTCTGCAATCATTGTTCTGACTGCTTCTTTGAGAGTTCTGTTTCTTCTTTCTGCTACACCATTTTGTTGTGGGGTTCCTGCTGCAGATAATTGATGCAGTACTCCTTTTTCTTCACAATAGGTTCTGATAATTTCATTAAGAAATTCAGTGCCTCTATCTGATCTGATCTTGATGATTTTCAGTTCTTTCTCATTTTGGAGTCTTATTAACAAATCTGGCAGCTTTTTGAGTGTTTCTTTCTTCTTGTTCATGAAGATGGTCCAGGTGTATTTTGAGTAGTCATCCACCACCACCAGGGTGTATTTCAACCCACTTACACTTACTAGTGTGACTGGTCCAAACAGATCCATATGCAACACATGTAGAATTCTTGTTGTTGATTGATAGGGTTTTGACTTGAAAGAGCTTTTGATTTGTTTCCTTTCTGACATGCATCACATAGACTTTCTTTCTTGAATGTGATCTCTGGCAGGCCTTCAACTAACTTGTTCTTTGATAATTTGTTGATGGTCTTGAAATTCAGGTGATTTAGTCTTCTATGCCATAACCAGCTAGTTGACTGTTTGTTTTTGACAAACAAACATGTTTCTGCCTTGTCTGTTTTCCAGTCCACCACATACATGTTATCTTTTCTTCTTCCTGCAAGTACTACTGTGTTAGTTTGACTGTGAATGACTTTGCATCCTTCCTTGTTAAATGCACATTGTAGCCTTTGTCACAAAATTGACTGATGCTCATCAGATTGAAATTAAGTCCCTTGACATATGCCATATTTTGAATTTTCAGGTTGTTCTTGACCATTGTGCTTTTCCCCCTTAATCTTTCCAGGGCTTTCTTTGCCTCCAAATGTGACTTTGGGTCCATCAAAAGCTTTAAAGTCAGTGAGCCATCTCTTGTTTCATGTCATGTGTCTGGAACATCCACTGTCTATGTACCAGACATCCTGCAAAACAAATTAATTAGGTTTAGGTACCCAACACTGTTTGGGTCCATGCCTGTTAGTAGTCATGCCTCCTACTCCAAGTGTATATCCAAATGATCTTCTTTTTGGATAGTTAAAGTCATCAACTTCATATATATAAGGCATGGCAGAATAGCTTCTAGTATTTCTACTGAAGTTATTCTGATACTTTTCTCTACTTTTTGGTGCATTTGCATCCTTCTTCACTCTCCAATATGCAGTGGGAAACCTGACTTGCTTCATGTGTTTAGGAGTATACCTAGTTTGATTTTTCTTAAGCACATGATGCATATTATGGAATGGTTTCTTCTTGTATTTTGGAGGTGCAACATTCCAATCATCCTCTGAAGGATAAAGTCTTCCTTTACCTTTCGAGAAAGTCTTTACTTTTGATTGACTTGATTGAAGATTTAGTCTGGCATTGTTTTATCTTTGACTTTGGGTTTTGACTTCACGATACAGGATGAGTGGTTGAGACCATGGTCGAGTCCCTTTCGAATTTTGGTTCAATGTTGATCCTGGATTGAATTGTGTTGACCATTGTTTCTACTCTCATCCTCGATCATTGTAGCTAAGACCAGATCTGGATCCAAACCTTCTTGAGGGTTTGTAAACTAGTTCATTTGTTGTCTTAATCGGTAGGGATTTCTCAATCGATCCATCAACAATGGATGTATGAACTTTCTTTGTTTGTTGATCATTTGAGTGATTTCCTTACTAGTTAGTTCGACTTTTGCTTTATCCAGTTCTTTCTTTAATCTTTTATTTTCCTTTCTTAGATCCTTGCATTCATTTTCCAGAATTTCATGATTCATTTCAATTTCATCAAATTTAGTCATGAGATTTTGGACTAGGTCTGCTGGATCCAAAGGGAGAATAGAAGATTGTGCAGTGTTAGATGTGGATGCATTTGATGAAGAGTAAGAGCTAGATGTTACCTCAGTTTCATCTGATTCTTTTGCCATTAGACATAGGCTTGTTTTCTCAATGTCTGAGCTATCACCTTCATCTTCATCTAATTCTTTGGTCATGAGGCATAGACATGCTTTTTCATTGTCTGAGCTGTCTTCTTCATCATATCTGAGTTATTATCAGATGATTCTTCATTCTTTTCACTGCTAGATTCAGCCTTGAGTGCTTTCTTGCCTTTCCTCTTTTCAAATGTTTTATATTTCTTCTTTTCATCATCTTTATCATTGTCTTCAGGACAATCAGCCTTGAAGTGACCTATCTTGTTGCAGTTGAAGCATCTGTATTTATCATCTTTCTTCTTCATGTCTTTGTTTGAGCTTGACCTCTTGTTTGATGATGAGTAGTTTCCTTTGAATGGCTTCTTTTTGCTAAACTTGTCAAAGCGTTTAACTAATAAAGCTACATGTTCTTTAAGTTCATGCGTCTCTTTGTCGATACAATCGGCAAAGTTACTTTCTTTCAGGGTGTAATCGGTCGGTGACTTTTTGTGTCTGCGGAGCACCATCTTCACCGTTCGAATTCATGAGCCTTAAGTTGAGACATCAGTGTCAGAGGGTTAGTGCTTGCAAGGTTTGTGGTTCCTCTGATTACTGATGTTATGATCTTCCATCTTTCAGGTAAGCCTCTTAAGATCTTTAAGCATACTTCTTTCAAAGGATATGTGTGTCCAGTCATTGCAGATTCATCGATGATGCTAGAGAATCATTGTCCATTTGATCAATGGATTCACGGTCTTCATTTTGAAATTTTGAAATTTTGCTTTTGCAAATGAGATAATTTGTTTTCTTTCTTCGCTTGAGATCCTTCATTTATCAAAGCTATCTTGTCCCACATTTCCTTTCTTTGTTTTGCAATCTTTGATTCTCATGAACATGTTGCAATCTAGAGTCTTCAAAATCATATCTTTTGCAACAAAGTCTAGATTTGCTCTTCTCCCGTCATCCTTGGTCCAATCTTTTCGAGGTTTGTCTATCTCGCTTTCCTTGATCTCGCTCCTCGTGGATACCACAGTCATGATCATGATTGGTCCATCATTGATTACGTCCAAAGATCTCTCATGAGTTCTTTGTAAGATGAGACAAAGATTCTTATTTTATATTCATCAAAATTATTAACATTGAAAATGTGTACTTTTGACATAAAGTTTGAGGAATCCATAAGCACAAGTAATAGGTTTATATGTGAATGAATAGAAAACTCAGATTTGAAAACTACTTTGAAAATATGTGATCTCCTTGTTACGTAAATTAGATCTGAACAGGTTCGATACTAGGAACACTGCTCTGCTACCAATTGTTGGTCCCAGAGAAGGGTAAAACTATAGTCAGAGAGGGGGTGAATGACTATAGTGGAGTTTCAAAAACTTTTCTTGTATTTAAAAGCTTTTGGGCAGCGGATAAGTCCCTTCTTACTATGTTGTTTCAAAGTAGTTTGGACAAACACAGATATAGATTATGATGTGGCAATTTAAATGAATGCAGTAAAGTAAATTGCAGAAAGTAAATTGACACAAGGCTTATAGTGGTTCCGGGTGGTGTAATCCCTTAGTCCACTCTTCTCCTGTGATGATTGGAGGAATTCACTATTGTTTTTACAGATACAATAGTATGATTGTCCTTGGCTTCCCAAGCTTCACAATCTACAAGACTATCACTCCTTGACTGCAACAACTTCAGTGATTCAGTCTCTTTCACTGCTCCTTGAGATCAAATCCTTCAGCAGCTATCACAAGCACAACTCCTTCTCAGATGACTTCGATTCGATTTGCTTGAGTTTATTGTGAATGAGATTCACAAACTTGATTGATCAATCTCAGTGATAAATATGAAATTGTAGTTCGATGTCCTGAGTTGATCTCAGATAAATCCTTGTAAGTTCAGAGAGAAGGCTTTTCAAATTGTGAGTTTCGCTTCCTTTTGCTTTTCTTAATCGTTATTTTATCATCATCACAATGCCTTCTATTTATAGCCTTGAGTATCCTTGATTTGAAATTCCGTCCGTTGGCTATATTTATGAGGGGAATAATCCTTGATTTTATTCTTGATTCCCCCTTAATTTTATCCTCCTTGATTTCAGTGATCGGATTTTTCCTTCAAATGTATAGCAGAAAATACGTCCTTGATTGATCCTCTATTGATTGTGCATTAAATGCATGATCCTCTGAATCTTCATCATTTTTCAATTCCGTTCTGATAAGGATTACTTCGCCGTTCTTTGACCGGTCGAGTGATCCATCTGACTTTGCCGTTTAGATCTTCCTTCACCGTTATTGCCTTCACTTTGCCGAAAGTCAGTTTACTCTGCCGATTCATTGTTTCCTTCATTACTTCAGTTTTAAGGAGAATCTTTGTACTTCACTGATCATTGACTTGGGTGAGATCAGTGTACACCATTTTTGAACATTGAATTTCATCACTTGAAATATACTTAGACTTATCCAAGGTCATCACAGACTTCCTTGGTTATAAGTCATACCATTAAGTCTTCACTACATCTCTGCTGGTGCTTGGCTGGCCTCACTTCGCCGAATGTCTGCTTTACTTTGTCGTCCTACCAACTAGTACAATACTTGTCTGACTTAACTTATACAATATGTCAGACTCTAAGTAAAGACTTATACAGAGAATTTCTAACTTATTTCAGGCTTGCTATAACAGCTAGTATGGCCATCATCAAAACATAATAAAATGTTCCTAACATTGATATTGACCAATATTCTCCATGTTCCTGACATTCGCAGGAATCTAGTTCCTGGTGCTATGTTGAGCAAGGCTGGTTTCAAAATGATGTTTGGTTCTGATAAGGTCATTCTGAACAAAAATGAAGTGTTTGTCGGTAGAAGCTATCTCAGCGAGGGTATGTTTAAGTTGAATGTAATGGTCACTGTGCCTAAGAATGTTGTGCCCGATGAGGCTGATAAAATTGCATCTACTTCTGCTTACTTGCTTGAGTCTTCTTGTTTATGGCATAATCGATTAGGACATGTTAATAATAAATCAATTCGTAGAATGATGAAATTAGATTTATTACCTAATATAAAGTTTAATCAAACTGAAAAATGCCAAATATGTGTCGAAGCTAAAATGACTAAGGCACCATTTCCTTCAGTGGAAAGAAACACAGAACCGTTTGATTTAATTCATACAAATTTGTGTGATTTAAAATTTGTGCAATCGAGAGGTGGTAAAAAATACTTTGTAACATTTATCGATGATTGTACGAGATACTGTTATGTCTATTTTCTAAGTAGCAAAGATGAGACAATTGAGGCTTTTAAAAACTATAAGAATGAAGTCGAAAATCAACTTAGCAAACGAATCAAAAAGGTTCGTAGTGATAGAGGTGGTGAATATAATACACCGTTTAATGAACTATGTTCACAATCTGGCATTATTCATCAAACTACTGCTCCGTATACACCTCAATCAAATGGTATTGCTGAACGCAAGAACCGTACTCTAAAAGAAATGATGAACGCTATGTTGATAAGTTCCGGTTTACCTCAGAACTTGTAGGGGGAGGCCATCCTCTCAGCAAATGTCATTCTTAATAGAATTCCATCGAAAAAGATGGATAAGACCCAATATGAGTTGTGGAAAGGCCATAGGCCAAGCTACAAATACTTGAAAGTGTGGGGGTGTTTAGCAAAGGTAGAAGTGCCTAAACCTAAACAAATAAAGATTGGGCCTAAAACAATAGATTGCATATTAATCGGTTATGCGAATAACAGTAGTGCATATAGATTTCTAGTGCATAAATCTGACATCCCTGATGTACATGTTAATACCGTCATGGAGTCAAGAAATGTTGTGTTTTTCGAGGATGTCTTTCCTAACAAATACAGAAACAATGAAGACACGAGTCCAAATAAGCGGACGCATGAATCCACAGAGGATACCACTCCAGAAAATGAGGAAATCGAACCTCGTGGAAGTAAACGGGCTAGGACTTCAATGTCATTTGGTCCGGATTTTCTCACCTATATAGTAGAGATGATCCAAGAACATATGTTGAGGCTATGTCAAATCCAGAAGCGCCTTACTGGAAAGAAGCTATAAAAAGTGAAATAGACTCTATTATGCAAAATCACACTTGGGAATTGGTTAATATTCCACCAGGGCATAAAGCACTCGGTTGTAAGTGGATATTTAAGAAGAAACTTATAGCTGATGGATCTATTGATAAATATAAGGCCAGATTGCTAGCCAAAGGTTATCGACAAAATGAGGGTCTTGATTTTTTCGATACATATTCACCGGTAACTAGAATCACTTCGATAAGGGTTCTTATTGCGATTGATGCGGTCTATAACCTTGAAATCCATCAAGTGGATGTTAAGACTGCTTTCTTAAATGCTGAATTGGAGGAAGAAATATAAATGGAACAACCCGAGGGGTTTGTAGTTCCAGGTCAAGAACATAAGGTGTGTCGACTCGTTAAATCATTGTATGGTCTAAAACAAGCGCCAAAACAATGGCACTAAAAATTTGATCAAACGATGTTGTCAAATGGGTTTAAAATTAACGAGTGTGACAAATGTATCTATATCAAGAACACTTCTAATTCTTATGTGATAGTATGTCTTTATGTTGATGACATGTTGATCATGGGAAGTACTCGTGATATAATCATGAATACTAAGAAGATGTTGACACGAAATTTTGATATGAAGGATATGGGAGTTGCAGATGTAATTTTGAGGATTAAAATCTCTAGAATGTCTGATGGGCTTGCGTTGTCACAGTCTCATTACATTGAGTCTGTTCTAAAAAGATTTAATGTATTTCATGAAAGTCCAGTGAAAACTCCAATTGACTTAAGTTTCCACTTAGTCAAGAACAAAGGTGATTATGTGTCTCAGTTGAAATATTCACAAATCATAGGTTTTCTGATGTACATAACCAACTGTACTAGACCAGACGTAGCTTGTGTTGTGAATAAACTAAGCAGGTTTACAAGTAATCCAAGTGAGGATCATTGGAAAGCTTTGAATAGGGTACTGAGGTACTTAAAATTTACAATGAATCTGGGATTATGTTATACAAGATATCTAACACTATCAGAAGGATACTGTGATGCAAATTGGATATCTGACTCCAAAGATTCGAAAGCCACAAGTGGATATGTATTCACTATTGGTGGTGCTGTAGTGTCATGGAAATCCACAAAGCAAACATGTATAGCTCGTTCCACGATGGAATCTGAGTTTATTGCATTAGATAAGGCAGGAGAAGAAGCAGAATGGCTTCGTAATTTCCTAATGGATATTCCATGCTGGACTAAGCCTATTGCTCCAATAAGCATACATAGTGATAGTCAATCAGCTATAAGTCGGGCACAAAACAGTATGTATAATGGTAAGTCTCGTCATATACATCGTAGACACAATACTATTAAACAACTGATCTCTAATGGTGTGATTTCCATTGATTTTGATAGATCGAATGAGAATCTTGCGGATCCGCTTACAAAAGGTTTACCTAGAGATCAAATGTCAAAATTGACACTCGGAATGGGACTTAAGCCTATTACGACAGAAACTTTGTAATGGTAACCCAACCATGTTGACTGGAGATCCCAAGATCATGGTTCAAAAGGACAACTAAGTTACGAAGGTTCAGTGAACACTTACCCATTCTGTGAATAAAAGTGTTATCTGTCAGTGGTGTATAAGGTTAAGTGAAAACTTTTAATGATTCCTATAACTTGGTTAATTCAAGTGGGGTATGGTAGAATACACTTGATAGGAGATCACCTATGTAAGTGTGAAGTGGGGCCGCTTTTGTGAGAATTCAGAGGCTAGAATTCTCTAACGCACTTTCTGAAACCAGGGGTGATTCATGGCCAAAATGAACACAACCATGAGAACCAAATACGGTGTTAAGAGAAATATTGTGTGAGTACTATTGTCTGGTTTTACAATAAAGGCTGAACAGTTCAAGACATAGCTCACTGAATAGCCGAGTAAATCCGATAGCATTTCACTAAGGCAGGTTCAAAGCCAGAAGCTACCTCTCCTGATGCAATATTTTTCTGTCAGAAATCTCTTCAGGATCTGCATTTGCATTACTTTCCATTCATGTGGGGGATTCTTGGAGAAATTGAGGGAAAAAAGAGAAAATGATTTTTTAATCATTTTTTACAACCACTTTATGAGCCGGTTTCGATTATACTCTTTATAATTTATCAAGAGTTTATGATGACTTTGAAATCTACGTGTGAAGTAGATGAAGACGGGTCCTTGAATCATTCAATTCGGATATCGGGTGAATGAGAAATTAAGCCTTGAAGTCGGTTAGTTGAAAAAGTTGAAGTGTTGAAACTTGGAAGTTGAAGAGTTCAACTTCCTTAATCCCACATTGGGAATTGTGCTAATCATTTCTCAATATTTAAGTGAAAGGAGTTTAGTCAATGGTATAAGCTCCAAGGAAAATGAGAGAGTTCAGAATGTTTTAGTTAGACGATGTTCTGCTAAAATTGCCACACACGCGTGCGTGCCGTTGTCCGCCCATGCCCGAGCCCGAGCCCGAGACCAAGACCGTTGACCTTGACCTTGGGCTTGGGCTTGGGCTTGAGGAATTGGGCCTGAGGCAAGTATTAATTTTTTGGACAAAGTTAGATTGAATTTTGTCAAATAAATTAACTATATTCTGATAAGTAATTCGAGCTGAGTAGTAATACAATGATTCAGCTGAGTCTCTTCATCTGCTAGCTGATAACTTCAATGCCGAGTTAGTGGAGTTAAAAGTTGTTGTTGCTTTATTACTTCAACTCATGCTTGATGCCTTCAATTGCTGGAGTTACAAGAGTTAGTGGAGCTTCTTCACATAATGCTTTCATTACACTTCAGTTTACTTCTCCTCTTTTGCTACCTATATAAAGGTCCCCTACTACAATGGAAAAAAACACACAAAAATACAACACAAATACTCATTTCCTGCATAAAGTTGAAGAGTTGTTCTGAAGCATTGTCAGAGTTTGAAGTTGTTCAGAGTTGAAGTACATCTCTTTGAAACTGAGTAATCCTGAGAGGCAATTGCATAATCCGTGGGTACAAGCCGGAGCAAATATGTCTTAAGGACAGAGTTCATCTCGCCTCAATTCTTTGAATATTCTTTCTATTTTTGTCATTTAGTTTTCTTTATTGTAATTGTAATTTCCATTCAGATAAATAAACAAATTGTTCTTCTTCTTTCTGGTTGTTTATTTTGTTTCACATACGATACTACGGGTATAACAAAACCTACAGCTAGCTCTAATTAAATCTGGAATATGTTATAATTTTACAGCATGATCATCCTTCTGTTTCTTCACGTATTCTTTTACGGATGTAACATGTACATGTGGAGAAAAACGTGCATAAATTATAGCTTCATCTTTGATTTGAGCTCTACAAAGGAACTCAAGTATAGAGATGTTTTCTTGATTTGTGCCAAGTCAATGACTGTTGTTGTTGGAGTGCTCTTTCTACACCTTTTCCTCTTTTAAACGGGTTACTATACTCTAGCCCAAGCCATCCCCGGCATTTTGTTACTGGTAATTAATTAACTCTTTTTTTATTATTATTAAAGATCAGATCGCGCATTTGAGCGGTGAAAACATAGTACTTTTATGTAGACATTAATATGAAATTGAACATATACATATGTATGGCATGTAGGTGTTTCTAATGGTGTTGTTATGCCCTTTCAACATCATGTACAAATCGAGCCATTATCGACTACTTTCTATGCTAAGGAACATTATTTTGTCACCTTTGTACAAGGTGGTTATGCTGGATTTTTTCATGGTTGATCAACTCTGTAGCCAAGTAAGAAATTTTTTTTACTTTCAATTAAAAGTGAATTAATTATGATAAATATTGAGCATATTCCCGCTAGCTTGCCATGTGAATTCAACTTCATGAAGTTTGAGGACATGTACAAGTATGCTGACTCTAAAGCTCCCATTGGTAAGTGAAAAGTTGTACCACTTTTTCCCTTTATGTGCTCTTCAAAATTCTTGTCTTTCCATTCAGCACGCATTATTTAACAAATACAGATTTATGATCTTTGCTGTTTTATTTCTCTTTACTAATTCTCATTTTTGTCACAGCATTTAGGGCATTGGTTGTATCTTCAAATTAGGTTCATGATGCTACAAACGACTCTGTTTGGGATTACATTGTAATCAACAATGAGTAAGTGTTAACTTTTAAATCCTTTGGTGCATGTGATGCATCTTTGTTCAATATATCATTGTATGATCAATACTTTCGCATTTTCCATATGATATATACTGATTTTGTTTGCTTACACCAAAGGAAAAGAATGATGACATTGCGCTTGTGGGCTGACACATTGGACAATGAGGAGTACAACATTTCATCAAAATTTCCACAACCAACGATCATTGCTGGTGTAAACATGAAAATCACTACTCATCATGGTATTCTTTCCTTACCACCATTGAATGTTTAACCTAAAGAAAAAATATTTGGTGTTGTAGCTGACTCTTTGTGCTTGCAGAAGGTCTATCTATAACAACTAGGAAGAATTCCTTCTTCCTTCATGACCCACCTTATCCAGAGGCTGACCCATTGCATGCTTGGTATGTTGTTATTAATTTTTTGAATACTATGGATAATGATCTGAACAATCCAGTAATTTAAACCTTCTTTACTTTACAGACTTTTTCCATATTTGTTTTCTCTTCTAAACAGGTATACCAGAAATACTGAAGAAATCAAAAAAACTTGTGGATGAAGAAGCTTACTTGGACATTAGCAGGCTTCTTCCTCCACCGAGCAGCGAAATCATTGTCCCAGTGAGAGACTTTGAATCGAATCAATCTTTGGTATGTAGATTGTTTACGACTAATTTTATGGTTTTTATCGAGTTATTTCGTAACATTATCTCCCGTGTTTTAGTGATTTTTATAGAAAATCACTCGCCAAAAGGATAAATCGAGCAAATGAGTTTTAAAGATAATAAATTGCAAAAGTGATCGATTTATGTGTTTTTATCGTTGGTTTTATGTTTATTTGGATGTTGTTACACTTTGCAATATTTTGGATATCTTGTAGATGCATATCTTCGGTCTAAAAGAGGTGTTTAGAGGGTTAGAAGAAGATGCCACAAGTTTACGAGTTCAACGGAGCAAATTTTCCTAAATACTTAAATCGTTACATATTTTCGACGGAGATTTGACCCAGCTTAGAGGCATTTTCAGGGGAGGACTTCTTCATGAAAATTGTAGATCTTTGAAAGAGCTTTCCAACGCACTTTGAATTACGTCAATCGGACTTCTACAACTCAAATGGTGGTCAAGTGGCTAATCAATTTGGGTAAGTGGAAAATCCCGAAATATACTGTAATATACGACGGGCTAATCAAAAGGCGTTTTAGAAGAAGAGTCCTTAATGAAAGTTGTAGAGGTTTTCCGAGAGCTTAATTATGACATTCGGATCATAATTTTTGGAGGTCTACAACTCAAGATATGAATTTTAGAAGTTTAGACTGACGTCCAGGGAGCTAACTCACATACACAGAGTTCAGACTCTATGCAAACGTCCGTTCATCACCGACCTTGAGTGTAGCCGCCTTATTTCCTTATAAAAGCAGCGGCAATTGCAACCCTAATCTCACCTCATTATTCACGCATTATTCACACATAATTTCCGGCCGCTTTTCGAGAGAGCAAACCGCAATTTTTGAGCCTAATTAGAAGATGATTTCTTCCCATCCAATGATCATGATCAACATCATGGTTGTTGGCTAAGCACATCGCGGTGGGACAACGGATGAAACCGATCAACATCAACACCAACTAGAGAGATTTTTGCTACATGTTTAGTGAGTAAAGTTATAGTTTTTCATCAATTAGAATTTGTTATTTATCGTTTACGTTTTATTTGAATCAAGAGATCGATGAAACCATCTTTTATGCTTTGAATTTATATGAAAATATTGTTCAAGTTGTGATCTTTTAATTGATGCAATTAATTATAATTCGAGAGATCGTTTATAGTTAATTGAGTAAGAGTATTAGAAATAATCTCGTGATCTTGTTTTACATGTCGTTTAGTTTTACTTGAAAAAGAAAACGAAACCCTAGAATTCGTTTAGAGAAATTTAATCGAATTCGTGATAGATCATTACTAAAAATCATATCTTTAACTTGCCGTCTAGTTGGGGTTGGGTTGCTTGATCGGTGGATTCCCGTTGCCTTGCCGTTGTTTTAATTACTTGATAAATCGAATCATTAGTATAAATCGTTGATTGCTAAGTTAGTTGTTTTAAATTCTAGTTGATTGTTAATTTTCTGCAAATTTACTATTCATCAAGTTACTTGTTCATCATCGCTTTTCTTGTTCATCGTAATTCTTGTTCATTAGCTTTATTTTTAGTATAAACCCTAGTTTAATTAGTTTAAATCTAGTTTTAGTTAATAATTCGTGACATAATCGATTTAATTATTGCACTTCGATCCGATAAACATTCCACTCCCTTAGGACGACCCGTTAACATCCTATACTACGATCCTTATACTTGGGGTGTTTCGGTTATAAATTGTAAAACTCGTTTTTACCGAACATAGATGAATAGGATAATTGCTATAGATTGCTCTTAAATCATTTACTCATAGTTATTCTCCCATTTTATACATGTAACAGGTTAAAGTTGGTTGGGTCACTGCCACTATACATCTGCTTCCTACACAAGAAAAGCTTTGGTATCCTGCTTGCCATAACTGTGTTAAGAGTTTTGAGGCACCAGTAGGCTGGAATACCACGTGTATAGGGTGCGGCAAAGCAACACAGCTTCAAGCTCAGTATTTCCTTGACCCAACTGTTACTATAAGAACTTCATGCCTACGACTAACATTTTCCATTCATGAAATGCAGCTCCCACATTGATGTTTTCCTGAATGATGAAACCGGCACACTAACAGCTACAATGTTTTCTCCGGATGCCGAAAAGCTAACCAAGTTTACAGGGGTAGAAATTAAAGAAGCAGCTGATAGGGTATGTGTCCTATACTATACTATTGTCCATTAATAACACGTTTCTTATATTGTGCTGCTACACGCTTTAAAAAAAACCTTTCATTTTGTTCATTTTTCCCCTTATCTTTTTAACTTGGATTTACACCATTTATACGTGTGCTTTTATCTTCCTTAGAATTCTGCCTTGAATGATGAAATTGAAAGAAGAATCAACAAGAAGCCTATAATCCGATTTGTGAAGCAGTTTGAGAAAACATTTAGAGGAAATGCAGAAACAAGCTACCCTATTGTAAAACTGTACACTGAAGAAGAAATTGCAGCATCAAAAGCCCCTAAGAGTATTGAAGCTGGCTGTTCTTCAGCTGCTGTTGACTCATCAACTCTTGTCTCTCAGATTGGTGAAACAGAAATGTAGTTTTTTAGCTCCAAGACAAAGTTAGCCATTGAAGAAATCGCCAATGCATCTGGAATTGTAGGGACATGTTCTGCAACCTCTTCCAGTCCCAAGAGAAGTCTTTTATTCATCGCTGTGTTGGATGATAAGCTTGATGCAGTGATGCTGCCACCTTCTCCGGGGCCAGCTGATGTTGAAAACACACCATCCACAGGTTCTGAAATTCAAGAAAGCTCATAGAAGAAGGTAAAAGGGAAGGAGTCTGAAAACATATGATCTCCGAAGTCGTTAATGATCCATCTATATGGAACCTTGGTAATAATAAATGTGTTGTAGACTTTTGTGCTTTAGTATCATACAATGGTTGATTTACATATTAGATCCATTAGCTTTTGGGTGCAACAAAGCTAATGGCTTTATAATATGAAACCTAAAACTCTTACAGAGGTTGATTATGTTCCTGGCTTTTGCTTTTTATCCAGTAACATTAAATGTAGCAAATGGTCATCTCATGCTTCTGGAACAGGCATGTTTCGGTATGTATTTTGTAACGGGTTTTGTAACGCACTCTAAGGTCCTTATAATATAAATGGTTGGCTATGTTATTGTCAATTTTGGTGGCTTGATCTCTATACTGATGAATAAACTGGTGGAACTAATCTGGAAAACTGAGACTGAGAATGATGGTCAGTTCAGTTAAGTATATTCAATTCTGTGAAAGTCAGTTTGATGAAGTGCAACTGAGTTTCTTTTGAAGTCAGCAGTCAGCTCTAATCTGCTAATTTTACTGAGTATAGCTAAGTTCTACATCTAGGCAGTTGATTACAAGTCTGGGAAAGTCAGTTTTGAGCTGAGTTTCATCTGACGGATAACAGCTGGACCTGGGGTCCACATCTGGGTATTTATGACAATTCTGACAAAGATCTTATGGCGGTTAAGGTTTGGGATTTGTGTCTATAAATACCAATGTTGTAATCAATGCAATAATGTGTCTTTCATTTTGTGAGGAATACCTTGTAACTTTGTGCATAGTAAAATATCTCCTTTTCTGTCCGTGGAGTAGTCGGCACAACGCCGGAAACCACATTAAATCACTGTGTTCTCTTTGTTTCTATGTTTTATCATTTTCGCCATTCTTTACGTTTGCATTGCTTCTGTTTTATCTTTCTTAAACTGCAAACTTCTCATCTATGTTTTTTAACAAACTGGTATCAAAGCGTCAGGTTCAAGATTCAGAGGAGTTCCAGGTTGAACAGAGTTGATCTTCACCAAGACCGGTGATCGGTGCTAGGATTTTGTGATCAAAGATTTGTTCTTTAATTAGAAGGATGTCAGCAATGAACGTGAAGATTGATAAATTTACAGGAAGGAACAGTTTTAGTCTGTGGCAAATCAAGACGCGGGCCTTGTTAAAGCAACAAGGATTGTGGACTCATTTATATGATAGAGGGGATGCCAGTTCAGCAGATTATGCCAGTCTGGAGGAGAAAGCACATTCAACCATCATGTTGTGCTTGTCTGATGATGTTATCACAGAAGTTACCGAGGAAGACACCGCTGCCAAGTTATAGTTAAAGCTTGAAAGCCTGTATATGACTAAGTTATTGACCAACAAGTTGATCTCAGGAATATTGATGTTAAGATTGAGGATGAAGATGCTGCTTTAATTTTGCTGGTTTCATTACCAGCTTCTTATGAGAACTTTGTGAAGTCCTTCATAGTTGGGAAGGATACAGTTTCTTTAGAGGATGTAAGGTCAGCTTTACATACCAGGGAGCTGCGACATAAGGCTGTTGGGGCAGACAATCAGGCTACTGATAGTCAGTAGCAGCAGTGGAAAAGAGCATGGTCAGTCTAGGAAGAAAATTTTCAAGAATACAATGTCCAAAGGCCCTAAATCCACAGATGTTTGCAATTATTGTAAGGAGCAGGGACATTGGAAATCCAACTGTCTAAAGAGGAAGAAACAATAGGAGAAGCAGATTTCAGCACATTCTTTGTGGCGGTGAGCATGATTCAGATGAGGACATGGTCCTAGTGGCAGGGGAGTCAACACATCAAACTGATGTGTGGATTCTGGACTCTAGGGCATCTTTTCATATTTGCCCTCACAGAGAATGGTTCTCAAGTTATCAACAGATAGATGGTGGTCATATATCTTTGGCAAACAGCAAGGTCTGCAAGGTAGTTGGGATTGACTTAGTTCAGTTGAGGACAGTGGATGGAAGATTCTGTAAACTGAGTGAAGTTAGACATGTTCCACAAATAACCCAAAACTTGGTATCTCTAAGTTCTTTGGACAGCAGGGGATTCAGTTTTAAGGGGGAAAGTGGCGTGCTAAGTGTCTATAAAAACTCAGTTGAGGTTCTCAAGAGAGTCAAGAAAGGGACTCTGTATTTATTACATGGGTCAGTTGTTGCTGGTTCTGCTGCTGTGGCATCTACTGAGATTCATCAGTCACAGCTTACAAAACTGTGGCATATGAGACTTGGTCACATGGGTGAAAAGGGGATGCAGGTTCTTTCTAAGAAAGATCTTCTTGGGGGATGTAAGGTCAAGAATCTGGACTTTTGTGAGCATTGTGTGTTTGGGAAGCTTCACAGGAGCAAGTTCTCAAAAGGGGTACACAACACAAAGTCATCACTTGATTACATTCATTCTGATTGTTGGGGGCCATCAAAGGTGGAGTCATTGGGTGGTCACAGATGTTTTGTGTCCTTTATTGATGACTATTCAAGGATGACTTGGGTGGTGATGATGAAACACAAAAATGAGGCATTCAAGAGCTTCATGCAATGGAAGGCTCTAGTTGAAAATCAGTTGGGGAAGAAAATCAAGAGGCTTCGTACAGATAATGGTCTGGAATTCTGCTGGACTGAGTTTGATACATTGTACAAAACTGAGGGTATTTCCAGACATCATACTGTCAGGAATACTCCACAGCAAAATGTTGTAGCTGAAAGAATGAATCAAACTCTTTTGGAGAGAGCAAGATGTATGCTTTCTCATACTGGTTTGTCAAGGAGATTTTGGGCAGAGGATGTAACCACAACTTGCTACTTAATCAATAGGAGTCCTCACACAGGGATCAGTCTCAAAACACCAGTTGAGATGTGGTCAGCCAAGCCTGTAGATTATTCATTTCTAAGGGTATTTGAAAGCATAGTTTACTATCATGTCGGTGAAGGGAAACTGGAACCAAGGGCCAAGAAAGGAGTGTTTGTGGGGTATGGTGATGGAGTGAAGGGTTATAGAATTTGGTCATCAGCAAAAAACAGAGTCATTCTCAGCAGAGATACAGTTTTCGATGAAAATTCTATGCTCAGTTCATCAGTGAGGAGGATAATCAAATCGAAACCGATCTTTGAAACTAAGAAAACTAACAGTAAGGTGGAGCATCAGGTGGAGTCAATTGGAATGCAACAATCAACTGATCCAAGTCAGTTTTCATCCGATCCGTTATCGAACCGAATCGAATCAAGCCGCCGGTGAGCAAATGTCAGTTGAGTGTCAAACTGAGAACATGGGTCAGCAGAGTATAGCCGTCAATAGAGCTAGAAGATCCAATGTTGGGGGTACCTCCCAAGACGTATAAGTTTGATGATATGGTTGGATACGCACTTCAAGTTGCAGAAGAAGTGGATGGTTTTGAACCTTCTAGTTACACGGAAGCAATGACATGTTCTGAAGCATCTCAATGGCTTTTTGCCATGAGAGATGAAATGGAGTCATTACTAAAGAATCATACTTGGGATCTAGTTAAACATCCAGCTGATAGGAGAGTTGTTACTTGCAAATTGATCTTCAAGAAGAAGGAATGGATAACTGAGGCAGAAGGAGTTAAGTATAAAGCATGTTTGGTTGCAAGAGGGTTCAGTCAGAAAGAAGGGGTGGACTTTGATGAGATATTCTCACCAATAGTCAGACATACTTCAATCAGAGTGTTACTAGAAATGGTGGCACAGCAGGACTTAGAACTTGAGCAGTTAGATGTGAAGACAACTTTTCTACATGGTGAGGTAGACAAAGAGATATACATGACTCAGCCAGAGGGTTTTCAAGTTCCTGGTAAGGAAGATTTTGTGTGTAAGTTGAAGAAGTCCTTGTATGGACTGAAGCAAGCTCCTAGGCAGTCGTATAAAAGGTTTGTGATTACATGATCCAGTTTGGAGTTCTGGTGAAGTCCTTATGATTCTTTGTGTTTACAACAGTTAGTTGGAAGATGGATCATACATCTATCTTGTGTTATATATGGATGACATGCTGCTAGCTGCAAGAAAGAAGTTTGATGTTCAGTATCTGAAAGACCTTCTCAGTGCTGAGTTTGAAATGAAGGATTTGGGTGCAGCCAAGAAAATTTTGGGGATGGAGATCTGGAGAGATAGAAATCAGAAGAAACTGTTTTTATCTCAGCAGGGCTATATACATAATATTTTGTCAAAGTTTGACATGTCAGCTGCTAAGCCAATAGATACTCCTATGGTATCAAATGTTCATTTGTCAGTTTTTTGCTTCACAGTTAGCAGAGGAGAAGGAGTACATGTCCAGAGTTCCCTATGCTAGTGCAGTTGGCAGTCTGATGTATGCCATGGTGTGCACTAGGCCTGATCTGGCTCAGGCAGTCAGTGTTGTCAGCAGGTTTATGGCTCAACCTGTAAAGGAACACTAGAAAGCTGTGAAAATAATGTTCAGGTATCTTAGAGGTACAGCTGATGTTGGTCTCATTAATGGAGGTGATACTCAAGAACTGATCACAAGATACTGTGATGCTGATTATGCAGGTGATGTGGACAGCAGAAAATCTATGACTGGTTATGTTTTCACATTGGGGAATTCAATTGTCAGCTGGAAAGCAACTCTTCAGGCAACAGTGGCTTTATCAACTACTGAAGTTGAGTATATGTCTCTTACTGAAGCAGCCAATGAGGGTGTCTGGTTGAAAGGACTAGTCAGTGATTTAGGGCTACATCAGAATCAAGCTGAGATTATGACAGTTTGAGTGCAATTTGTCTAGCTAAGGATCAGGTTCATCATGAGAGGACCAAGCATATTGATGTGAGGTATCATTTTTTTGAGAAATGAGAAGAGGGTTGTAGTGAAGAAGATTAGCACCAAGGATAATCCTGCTGATATGTTCACTAAACCAGTTTAGCAGAGCAAATTTCAGTTGTGTCTGGACTTCCTGAATATTCAAAGCTTGTAAACTAAAAATTGGATACTCAGTTGAGGGCAGATCAACTGAGTGGATTCTGAGGAGAAGTCTGGTACTGTACATCCTGGCATTGACGAATACATCTGGTACAAGTACATCTGATTATGCAATCTGATTGACTGTGAATGAGAGTTCAAGTCTAGGTGGAGATTTGTCAGTTTTGGTGACTTGATCTCTAAACTGATGAATAAACTGGTGGAACTAATCTGGAAAACTAAGACTGAGAATGATGATCAGTTCAGTTAAGTATATTCAGTTCTGTGAAAGTCAGTTTGATGAAGTGCAATCGAAGTTTTTCGAAGTCGGCGATCGATTACAGTCTGGCTGAGTATAGCTAAGTTTCATCTGGTGGATAACAGCTGGACTTGGGGTCCACATCTGGGGTATTTATGACAATTCCGGCAAAGATCTTATGGCGGTTAGGGTTTGGGATTTGTGTCTATAAATACCAATGTTGTAATCAATGCAAGAGTGTGTCTTTCACTTTGTGAGGAATACCTTGTAACTTTGTGCATAATAAAATATCTCCTTTTTTGTCCGTGGAGTAGTCGGCACAACGTTGGAAACCACGTTAAATCACTGTGTTCTCTTTGTTTCTGTGTTTTATCATTTTCGTCATTCTTTATGTTTGCATTACTTCTGTTTTGTCTTTCTTAAACTGCAAACTTCTCATCTGTGTTTTTTAACAAAGTAATATGCTCGTTTATGTTTCCGCCATACGTCCTACGCTATCATTATTATTATTATAGTTCATTATATCAATACACTATAGCATAAATATAAGTTTACCAAATTCATATTACACGGCTTCTAAGTTTTTAAATATAATTCCTCAATGGGCAGCCGTGCCCTGCACGGCTCTGACCGCCTTAGTACCTTATACTAATAATCTTTTTTTTTACGAAACCTTATACTAATAATCTAATACCCTAATGGCATGTTTGGATTGCGGTAATGGAATGGAATGAAATTTTTTTTCATTTCATTCCATCAATTTTGCGTGTTTGGCAATGGCAGAATGGAATATGTTTTCATTCTAATGGAATATGTTTTCATTCCAACGGAATGAAAATGGATGATTTTCATTCCATCCAAAATCCAATGGAATGGCCGGAATGCAATGAAAAAATAAATCATGCGATAAGAAGCGATTTCATTCCACTGTCTACCAAACGCAGTAATGGAATGATATCATTCTATTCTATTGCATTCAATTCCAACAGATTCATTCCATTCCATTACATTCCATAAATCCAAACGAGCCATAAATTAAACTTCATAAAACAAATCTATTTCACTCGCTCAATAGCTCGCTGTTCGCCCAACCCCCATGCCCCATCCCCGCCACCCACCGGCTCCCCTGCTGCCCCAGCCTTATATTTTCCCCCTTATTCCTCAACAAACGCCAACTGCCGCCGCCGGACCTCCGTGATCCAGCCTCCAGCCTCCAGCCTCCTACAGTCCGTCAGTTCCCCAACTGCTCACAAGTGCTTGGCTGCTTGCTGCTTCCATTTCAGGTAATTATTTATTTTTTTCCCTTGTATTCTTCTTGTTTGTTTAGTTGTTTTGTTCCATATTTCCATTAGTATTATTTTCTCTTTCTGTTCGATTTGAATTTTTTTTATACTTTATTTAAGAAATAAACTTTTAGTTGGATGCCCATTAGTTATAGATATGTTTTTAATCTCAATTGAAGCTTTTTGACTTTGCTGTTGAACGTTGTATTTTTTTTTTCCCTTTCCTTTTGGGTTTCACGTTTAGGACGTTTGTTAAATCTGAAATCTGAGTATAATAAGTAACTGAAATCGGAAAACTGAAACTGTTTGACAACATCATCCATCTGAAATGCTAGGATAAGTATTGGTGCTACGTTGTTAATTTCATAGGTATTAATCTAAAATAATAACAAGTTAGGAACCTTAATCAAAGAAAACAAAATTTATTGATACAAGGTTTTCAATGACTTTGGATGAATGAATTATTTTGCGTCGTTATTTTTTTAGGAAATATATTTAGTCCTTTGGAATGTGAAAAAGAAAACCACCCAATAATAAGTTTCAACAATCCCCTCATGAATAAATAAATGATCACCGCCTTTGAAAAGTTAAAATAATGTAAGCACGAATTCAATGTAAATTCATTTTAAAGATAGAGCAATTCATAACTTTTCGCATTTACTCATATGAGTTTTGTCATTTTCTTTTTGGACGGTTTTGTCATTTTTGTTTCATGCATTTTTATGTACTATTATGTGTTCATGTTGGTTTAATTTTTTTGTGTTAAATCTGTTAGACAACATGTTTAATCGATAATGTTCCCCAACAATATATACATTATAGCTCAATAACTGAATAACTGTAAAAAAAAATTAAATTTTTTTTTGTAGTAAATCATTATTTGTGTTTTTACAACCATTTCAGATATTAAGAAAAATCCATCTTTTCTAGTATAATATTTCTTTCTTGGTTAAACAAATGAGCCGACTACGAAAATTATTGTTGAAGCATGATCTTGAGGATGAAGAAATGTGTAGTCAATCAGACGCAGACGCATTGTTTTTTCTTGCCAACGCAGAGCTTGAGAGCTTAGAATCATCCCAATGTGACGTACGGTTTAATATAATGTTATGATGCTGTTTAATATTTATTTATGGCATTATATTTTCATTTTGTGTTTTTTTTTTTCCTACTAATATTAATAAATAAACGAATGATTTGGGTTTGAAAGTATTTTTTTTTATTGAAACGAAATTAACTAATTTAAAAAGCACCCTATATACACACGGTGAGACTCGAACTATGATCTCTTGATTTGGGTTTGAAAACATTTTCGTTGGTATAGCCATTAATAATCTGACGTAGTATTTTACTTTTATTACTATTTCCCTTACTTAGGTGTTTTTTCCTCCTGCCCCAAAAGCTCGCAAGAAGCTCAATTCAAGCAAATCGGTATGCCAAAGATGCATTTCATCGTAATTAGTTTCTTAATTTTTTTCTTTTTCCTGATTATCCGACTTTTTCCTTTGCCATTTTTGAAACAAAGTTGTAATTTTTTTTATTCGATTTATACACAGATGGCTGCCAGAAATCTGAAGATAAAGACATCAACCTGCAAACGTATAGTTAAGGAGCTGCATTCCTATGAGAAAGAGGTGGAGAGAGAGGCTGCCAAAGTCGCTGACATGAAGGCCAAAGGAGCCGATCCCTATGATCTCAAACAGCAGGTTTTCACTTTTTTTTTTTTTTTTTTTTTTTTTTTTGTTGAACTTTTTCGTTTTGTTCTACATGTTTGTGCTTGTCCCCTTTCAGTCAGGTATTGTGTTTGATCAATTATGTTACTGTGCTGGATAGTGGCTCATGCTGACTGGAGTTCTAGCCCTAATTTACTGTTAAAATAAATTGTTTGATTGGGATTTGATTTTTCTTGATTTCGAAGTAGAGGAAATGGGGGTTTGATTCATATAGTTGCTGCCTTTTCACTTTTGTTGAGTCTCTGCAAAAAACAGAGTTGGGTTGGGGAAGAGGAGAAAAAGGTCTTGGGGGACATTTATGTTAGTTGGGACTTGGTATTGCACTAGAACTGTTTATTGCTTGTAGGTAGTTGGCACGGTGCAACATACCGTTTGTGCGTGTTTGTGTTTTTTTGTTTTTTGGGTGTGTGTGTGAGGAGAAAAACTGATTATAATGATTATACCATTGCTTGCATTGTTGCTGTCTTCTCTTTGGTTTTAGAAGTGTTGGCAATGAGTTGTATCTTTTCATCATTTGAGTTAAAATGCCTAGAACTCAGTATGCCTTTCTCTTTGCTTCAAGTGATGTTGTATGTGACTGAGCTGTTTGTTTGTTACAATGTTATGTTGTTATTGTTGCTTATGCTACATACGGCGGACCTGATCGATCTTAAGGTATTGTCATTTGATTAGCCTTTGTGGAGGGGAGCTAGTATATTTAGAACGCAAAATGTTTCTGTTCTGAGGGCTTTGCCAATGCTTCTTCCATGAGATAAGAGGAAGAATCATGATATGATTTTTATTTGTGCTGAATGGGTTGTGCAGGAAAATGTTCTTGCTGAATCTAGAATGATGGTTCCTGATTGCCATAAACGTTTAGAAGCTGCACTGTCTGACCTTAAAGCAACTCTGGTAATTTCTCTACCATGAGACTATACTGTTATATTTATTTTTTCTGCTGGTAGCTTGAAGAAGTATTTTAGTTGTTCATTTTCTTTTTTTTATGATCTAATTGATATAGTAGTAGTTATGTTCAGTGGTAGCTTATGGAATGAAAAAATGTTGGGGTTGCAGGCGGAGTTTGAGGAGTCAAACGAAAAAGGTCCTGAAATAGAAGAAGCCCAAAGCACTATCAGTGAGGTTGAACACTTTCTCCAAGCTACAGATGAGTAGAGAGCATCTTTGGTTCTTCCTATTCAACGAGGCGACAGTTCCTCTTTTTATTTTAATGCATGTTGCAGAAAGATTTCAATCTGATTTGGAAACTTATGTTGACACGCGTAACTCTTTGTTGCAGAAACTTTAGATAAATCCTCTCAAAGGGTGGTTGTGGGATTGTCATCATAAGCCTTTTCTTTCTATGAAACTTCAACTTCTGTGTGTTTCAGATTATCATTAACATTACTAAACACATTGCTTATTCTAGTGTTTAAGAGTATAATACGTAGGTGCTTCAACTTAAGCATAAATCCCGACATGCCAGAAGAATTCATATTCGAATTCCAGCTATATACAAGCAACAATGTCATTGATCTTGGGATGATGTAGCCACATTTTCCAAAAAGGGAACGACTTTGGCCAAAAAAGACGCTAGCTTTCCTTTTCAACATACATTAAGGCTTGTGATCAGAACAAATTCTGGAATCAATGCGTATTTCAAAACTGTGATCTAGCTTGTTGCCTATATATTATGCACCGTGTTGCACTTCCAAGAGTTTTGATCACAGAAATCGAAAAGCAGACAATGGGCTTGTTCTAAGTCAAAACCGAGGAAAAACACAAGATTCATTGGAAATCATGGAAGATCTGTTGTGACAAAAAAAGCAATTGGTGGGCTTGGCATCCGAGATCTTGAGTGTTTTAACCTCGCTCCATTGGCCAAGCAAGCATGGATACTTTTAGTGGATCCGATCTCGGTTTCCTCTCATATTCTGAAATCAATATATTTCGAGCTCAGTGACTTTAAAGAAGCCACTATCATTGTTCACCCGTCAGATTATCATTTGTCTTTGGATGTAAAATCTAGCACTGCTAACTCGGCCTATGCTTCCACAGCATCTGGATATAGCATTTGGAAGAGCATTTGGAACCTAAAGTAAAGCCCATAATTTTACATTTTGTATGAAAAATTGTACATAATGCTCTACCTACGGCTTTAGCTCTTCGAAAAAGAGTAATTGGCAATGGAATATGTAATATCTGCTTTTCGAGCTAAGAAACAATCTGGCATTGTTTGTTTGAATGCATAATCCCGTATGCCATTTGGGATAGCTATCCATCGGGAGATTCTTTACGTCACCTGCGAGTTCCATCTTGGAATGTGTTGGAATTTTGTTGCTTAGAGAAGATGAAGCCGAAATCTCAAGGTTGAAAAGTATTATGTTGAACATCTGCAAAAAAACGTTGCTCCTCTAGCATGTGAATTCTATCAGTCATACCACTATAGCGAAAGCAATCGATTACCGTCACCATTTGGAGCTTCTTCCGCCTCCACAACGCATAATAGTCTATAATTCGGCTTGGATCCCTCTAGAACAACATTTGATGAAGTTTAATGTGGACACCGCTTTTGAGAATGGAACCGCTGCTATATGGAGGCTCGTTAGAAATCACGAAAGAATTTTTTTTTAAATAGTTTTTCCTCAAAATTGAATGTAGCTTGTGATGTTCATGTGGGAGAAACCTTAGCAACGTCTCACGCTATCTTTTATGCAACCACTTGGGGTTTTTTCGAATGGATTTCAAGGGACATTCTCTTACCATTTATAACCGGTTTCTCTCTGAAGTGGAAGACTTTTCAGCGGTTGGAAATATTACTGACGATTGTCGTAGTCTTCTAACATGTTTTATTTCAATTTCTTTTTCCTTTGTTAAAATAGAGGAAAATGTCATTGCTCATCTATTAGCAAATGAATGCCTTAATTTAGTAGGGTGTGTTGAATGAGCCCTCTCATTCCTTCCATTCTAGGTGGAAGTTATTGGGTGCACCCGCCATATGCGGAGTGCACTAATATGGCAAACTGTACACATTTTATTTTTAAGCTGACTTCAAACTGTGTGGTCCTTATTTGTTTACCAGTCAATTCGGTACATGTGAAGATACCACACAAAAACTTCCTCCCATTCTAATGGCTTGTTCTGACAACATTGCTTAAATAAAAAAAGTTGAGCGCCTTTTAGGGCACCACACTAGATATACTTGAAGACTACAACAAAAGTTTAAAAGTATACGTGTTATGTTTTAAAGTTAATGATAGATTTATGTGGTGGCCTTTAAAGGGGATTGGCAAAGAGGGACGTTTTGACGAAGTTTATGGTTGGGATAACTTGTTGTCTCGAGCGTTTGGCAAAATGACCCATTTCGCTGCTTTTTAAACAATTTGCTTCACATCAAATTTTCGCGTTTTAGGTGTTTTGGAGCCAAACTAAACCCTAGTGGGAAAACCCGATAGGGATTTGAGGGCCTTAAGATCGTGCGCATTTGTGAAAAAAATGAGAAAATCTTTGGTCAAAATATACAGTGTTATTTTTGCCAAACACTTAGTGAAACGGATTATTCACGCCATTCTGCCTTCTTTAAAATGCGTTTTTATTTAAAAAAAATTAAAAAAAAATGTTTCGGAGCATGCACCCCTCTTCAGCTTGTATATGGGTGCCCGCTGAACCGTAACTGTCTTCTCTTTTCCCGCTTTTATGTATTTCTATGAATCCAACCGCCTCTTCTTCTTCTTCTTCAGAAGACTTCCTGGTTCCAAGAAACCCAATCAAGAAAATTCTTCACTGAACCAATCAAGAAACTTCAAAGTCTCTGTAAAAGGAATGTTTTCTCAGGTCAAATCGTTGAACAAGATTGTAGCTATGTCGGTATTCTTATTCACCCTCGCTGCCGCCAATACAATCGAAGATTCCACGGATTTCCAGTACGATTTTTACAAGACCAGCTGCCCTGATGCTGAGACGATCGTGCTTTCCGTCATGAAGAAGATACTGTCACAGCCGGAGAACAAGAATGCTCCTCCACAGCTGCTCCGCTTGCTTTTTCATGATTGTTTCATTGAGGTAGATTTTGAACCCATTGCACCTAGATTTTTCGTATTTCATTTTTCCATATATATGTTTTGTCGATTAGATTCTTCTTAGAGTTCTCTCTCTTGTCAATTTGGATTCTCTTGATATTTTTCTTAAGAGATCTTTATCGTACATTTCTCTCCTCTTCATTTTTCGTTAAGGTTTTTGGTGGCTGTATGGATTCTTGGTCGATCTCCTGTGCAATATAGCCCTTGCCTGTCCGCCAGGAGGGTTGGGAGCCGGTAGGGTGAGATATGGATGGATTTTTCTTTGTCCGTCCTCTGTTTAGCATAATGGTGTTTTTTCCATGCCAAATTTTGTATTTAATTTATGTAGTATGATTTCAATTTCGTTTTCCCCGGTGTATAATGTGGAGAAGAATTCGAGAATTTCCAGGTTAGGGTTTTAGGAACATTGCAATTAAGGCTGTTTCCTTTGAAAAATCTGGCCTAGAAGGTGTTGAGTTGAAGTATCATTACACATACAGCTTTAGTCGATGTATTGATCGAACATTATGTCCCTTTTTGCATCTAGTATATTCTTCAAAAAGCATCTAAGCTGCCCTTTTGCAAATAAAATAGCACCTGGATGTTTCATTTTGGACATATGATTCCAAAACACAGATTGTTATAGACAATGGCTGCAATTTATGTCTTGTTATTGTCTCCTCAACGATATTCTCAAAGGTACACATTATGTAAAGGGTTTTTCTTCTTTCTAACCTTTCAGGGGTGTGATGCCTCTGTCCTGCTAAAGGACAACAATGGAACTGCGAAGTCAGAGCAAGATGCAATACCCAATTTCACATTGAAAGGCTTTCACTACGTTGATATGATAAAGTCAGAGCTTGAAGAAAGATGTCCTGGAATAGTATCTTGCGCCGACATAGTGGCTTTGGCAACCAGAGATGGCATTCTCTTGGTACGTCCTTTTAAGTATCTTTCAAATTCTCTTATAGCTCCCTGGATCCCATGTTTGAATATGAAGCTTTATAGACCTGAAATTCTAAGAGGCTAGAATTAATGTTCCATATCTGTAAGTTGATGTACTTGGAATTTTCGTCTTTCTGTACAAGGAGATTAAGAAGTAGTGGAAATACTACACTACTTTATCCTGGCCCATCGATGTTAAGAAGCTTAGTTAGATGCTTTCTGGCTAGTTAGGCTTGGACTAATGAAAAGCCTTTTGAAAATTCATCTATTTCACAGTATAAAATTTCTATTGCTTTTGACAAAATCTGCCCTTGGTATTATAATGTGCAATGTTGTGGTCTTATAATTGAAACAAAGTTTCACAGGAAAATGTCGCAGTCTTCTTACTCGGTATCACTCATCATTCTGCTTTACTAGAGTCCTATTTGCATTCAACTTCTTCTGTAGTACTCTTCTGTAGGATTTCATTTGTTTGAACTTTGCTTGTGGTTTCATTATCTGCACTGAACTCCCCATAAATCTTGTTTTTTCCTTATTTTTCTGTGTGCTACAGTCTGGTGGACCTTATTTTCCAGTATTGACTGGCAGAAGAGATAGTAACACATCCTACTTCAGCGAAGCTTTGACAGAGATTCCTCAGCCAAATGGAAATATCTCTGAAATACTGAGGCTATTTTTCCTTAGAGGGTTCGACGAAAGGGAAATTGTAGCACTTCTTGGTATACAGACATTGCTTCAGTTAGTTTTAAACATTCCCAATTAGCTATGCCATCTGCTTAATCTTGTAATTTTTTTTCTTCATGCAGGGGGCCATAGCATTGGTAAGATAAGTTGCGATTTCATTAAACCAAGGCTTAGTAACTTTCTTGGAACAGGGTTGCCGGATCCTACAATTACTTCCGATATGATTGAGCAGATGAGATTGAAGTGTCTGGAAAGTAACAGCAGTGTCAGCAATACTGATCCTTCACTGATATCAAAGGGTCTTTTCGAACCCGGTAAGAGCATGTCGTACTATCAAGGGAGGTTGTTCTCCTCTTCTCCTTTCTCAACAGAATCTCCATTCGGCACACACTACTTTAAAAGCCTTGTCAGAGGAAGAGGCCTCCTGTTTTCTGACCAGCAACTTATGGCGAACGAGGAGACAGCAAAAGCAGTAGTCTATTATGCAGAAGATGATGGAACGTCCTTTCGTAAAGATTTTGCTAGAGTGATGATAAAACTGTCGAATCTTGGGGTGCTAACCGGTTCGCAGGGTCAAGTACGACTCAATTGCTCAGTCGCCCTACGTTCTGCTTGAATCTTGTTTAGACAGTGTAAATATTTCAACCGGTTATAGCTGTGCTTCAAACGAAACATCTCGAGCTAGGCCACAAAATAGGGAGAGCCATTCTAGCTTGCAGTATTCTATTGCCTACAGTATACTTTCTTGATTTCTGTTTTAGTTTGATTCTTATGCTACTTGAGTGAGTATATATATGTCTTTACATAGGAAGATGATCTAAGCCTTTGTTACATGAGTTTTTTTTTTGACATTTAAGATCAATAAAACCCCTCCCCTTTAAGGCATTTTTCTCATCTGTATCTCCTAGTCAGTTTTTCAGATTCAGTACATTAGCTTCATTGACTCAATTGATATTTTGGATATACCTGTGCCCCTAAATCACATTATACCTGTTCCCCTGAATCACATTATATATGCGCCTTCTTAGTTTTATAATGTGTATAGTATTAAAGTGTATGTTGTGTTTGTAGTTATAGGTATAAGTTGTATTTATAGTTTTAAGTCATTTATATAGTAGATAGTATGGTGGATTTGGATTGTTGTAAGTGAATATAATGTTATGGATGGATGTAATATGGTGGGAATTAATGTAATGAAATGCAATTGAGACATTCTATTGAAGCATTGGACATGCGATGCAATAAACTTGACAAAATTTTATTGGTTACGATAATGTGGGTGGTGAGGACAGTGGCATCGGTGAGTGGAGGTGGGGGACGAGGGTTTACAAAATTTTATTGGTTACGATATTGTGGGTGGTGGGGACAGTGGCATCGATGAGTGGAGGTGGGGGACGAGGGTGGTGATGGATGGTTCTGGAAATGATGATCGGAGTCAGGCGGAACATTTTTGCCGTAATAGAACTCAACGGACCGCGGTGCGCGCCGCCATGAGTGCCACCGCGCACCGTGACCCAATTGACCCAATTGGTCCCCATTTTTCGTGTCCACTTCATTCAGGTTTAGATCTCATAAAACCAAATAGCTAAAACATGAAAATATTCTTCAATACGAAACAATGGTCCAATAGCGAACACATAAAAATATTCTCCAATACGAAACAATATCACTGTATGATAAAATAGTTAGATCTAAATGTGAAAGTGTGTTTTAAAATTGTTACCGTCATAAATTCGAGCTTGCACTCTTTTGGAAATAGAACACATTATTCTACTAAACATATAGTCACTGAGTGCCCATCACTATAACCATTAATAACGGACGACCGTCCACACGTGATTCGTATATCAAGCAAGTACATTGTCCACACGATCTCTCCATAATGTATCATTCTCGACTATCATTAATTCACCAATGATCGATAATCACGATCCAATATCATGAATTCGGCGGATTGATAAGTATACGAATTAACAAATGAGGGAACTATCTCTTTGCTTCTGCAAGAAGGAATGAACTTTATATTTGTCACTTACATTCCCGGCTACCGATCCCTAAATAATATGAATGTGGATGTGTTTTTTGGAAAGCTTCATTAAGCTGACTTTAACACCAAATCAAACACCATCCTAAGATAGGACGATTATATAATCACCTCAGAATTAAGATTAAATCCATAAATGATCATATTGTGATATAGTTAGATTTTCTCGTCATAAATAACTACGAGATCATCTTATTAAATCGGTCAATATCCTATGTGATCAAATAACATATAAGTGCTTCCACTTAGATGTCCAACGTCGACGACCCATATCTAATGGTAACACTCCAAGTGTTAGGAAATAATGGTTGTTTAAGCTGTAAGATCACAAACTTCATTCAATTTCACCATAGACTTATTATTCAAGGAGTATATATATATGTTAGTGTAGTTTGAGACTCTGATGTCCTCTTAGTCTAGTAAGTGGTCAAGGTCGTATCCACGAGGATTGTGAGGTTGAACACCAAAAAGCTATTATTATCTTGATCTAAGTCGCAAATTAACAAGAAGGTAAATTTATCTAAAATCTACTACTACAAAGAGTGATAAATGATAAAAAGGCCTAACCAAGATAATGCTGCAGACTAGAAAATCTCTCATAGTATCATGGGAATGATTCCTTCCATCCAACCAATGGTGTTCAAAAGTGTGAAAGCGGAGCATTCCTAAGAAAGTAGCTTCCCTAAATACGAGTGTATGAAACTACTATATACCTCCTCCTTGGCCTAGGTGTCCTGAACCTAATGAATTGGTATGATAAGTATTTGAATGCAATGACAATGTCAATAACCCCCGGATAAGAAATCAAATTCCAATTAAGGTCAATTTTACCTTCCGGTTCTCCTATTCCTTCTCCCACACATAATATAACCTTTCGGTCTCAACTAAGTGTGTGTCTTTAGTGCTAGGTGATCAATCCAACACCAACAAGCAATACATTGCAAATAGGAAAGATACATCACAATTGAAACTAACAACATAAACAATCATTCACAATCAACATAAGAGATTAAACTAATTCTACAACATCATCTTGTCTAGTTAACTTAGCCACTATAACTACAAACATCAACATGTCAAAATTAACATTCATAATCATAAGAACACTTGAATCAAAATAAAGATTAAGAGTTACCAATTACAAGCAAGAACTCGAAATTGATGTTCTTCATCCAAGCTCCAACCCTTCAATGGAGTCAACACTAATGTATTTTAACTCCAAACAAGGTAGTAGAAGTTAAACTAAGACTCCTTAATCTTACAATCACTATCAAGAGTTAATTTTTACATAAAATTTGGCTAGGAGAGCCCTTGGGGCGGGTTTGGTGCCTTCAAGAGAAAGGAGAGTTGGGGGGAAGAAGAAGTGGGTCGAAAAAAATTGGGAAAATTCGATCCGAATGATGTTTTATCTTTGAAATCTGATTTTGCGACCTCCGGCGTGCGCCACTAAAGATCCGGCGCGCCGGAATAACTAACTCTCACAGCTTTCTGCAACGATTCGGCGCGTGCGCCGCAAAGGTCCGGCTGCGCCGGTTCACATGCAACAGCTCGGTAAAATGATCATAACTTGAGTTGTAAACCTCCGATTGATGTGATTCAAAATGAGTTGGAAATCTTGTTTCATGATCTACAACTCTCATGAAGAAGGCTTCTCCAGGAAATTCCTCTAAGTGGGGTCAAATGTCCATTGAAGATAGGCTACGGTAGAAACGCAATAGACAATTGATCCGCTTGAATCCGATAGCTTCCGGCACACTCTTCTAGCCCTCAAATGACGTGTCTAGGCTCAACACGTGTCATCACTCAGGGTCTTGGTCAACATATAATCTTGCAATACAAAACCAAAATACCAAGCATAAACCCGACACGACGCTCCGGTTACTAAACCGGTACAAAACCTATTAAAATATGATATTTTATATAATAATTACCATCTACACATTGGGATGAAACTAAAAAATTAATAACTTGAATTCGTACAATAATGCTCAAAGTGGTATCAGAAATGGGGTAAAATGTCATAATAATGAGCGACATTTTGTCTCTCATCACAACTCCCTACTTAGCTTTTGGTCGTCCTCGAGCAAAACAAGAAAAAAAATAAAATGAATGAGGGACAAATGCATGAAGATATAAGATGTAAGGGACAATCGGACGATGCAACCATTCGATCCATAACCACACGCTAACCTCAATATAAGTGTATAACAGAGAGTGTGTGTGTGTGAATAGTCTTCAAATTTGTTACCAAGCAACCAATTATGAAATCATGCATGCAAGATTTGTAAAATGCAATCCATAGGCTTAAGAATGATACCAATCTCCACTAATCGAGGCATTCGGAGTCAAGAAGATAGGTCGGGTAGGACTTGCTGGCTTGTAACGTTAGGCCCGGGTAGTTGGCTAAGCGAAGGGTAAAAAGGATATATCAAAGAGAACAAGCGGTGGTAGCAAGCCTCTACACCTTCATTTCCAAAATGTCGAATTGTATATATCTTCTTCTTTTTGCAAAAATCGTCGAGGTGGCCTCCTTAAAAGGAACAAAAGAGATAAGAAACACTGCTTCAAATCAACACAATTTCCCAAAGCTTGAGTTACTTGACATCGATAAACAAGTCTTCAAATGGGCTCTTCTTGACTAACCATTTATTGAATTTTATTCACAACTTCATTGATCTTTATTACTTTTGGAAACTTTTCTTGGATTTTGATTTTTGAACTAACACCAATGGACTCGAACTTGATAGATATTATCTCAACTTTGTGCAAAATAATGTCATCCAACTCTTGCCCAACTTCTACTGTCGTCACCACAACAATACATAGAAACTTGCTAAACTTGCGGGACATCAAGGGAATGTAGACCAAAATTAGGCTAAGGGTCAGATATAATGAGGTTAATCATGAATAGCTAGTTTTGAGTGGGGTCTCACCACTCTACAAAGGTGAGATGAGGACAGGTGGAAAATATGTTCGGGAAGGCCATTTGGCAATGGTCGAGTCAAAGAAATGCCATAACCGTCATCCCTAACTTCGACTCCAAACACCTTTCTATTTTGCCTCGAAATGATATCAAGCCTAAGTTCTAGTTGCTATGGAAGCGTGCTTACATGATTGCACAAAAGTTTGCATGTTAACAAAAGATTGAGACTATACGTGTACAAGAAATTCATGTTACACAAATAGATTTGGGGTTAAAATGCATTTACGGTTCACATTGGTTATACACATCCAAATTGATCATTACATCTTCAAATCCATGAAATATATGCCTTATACAGTTTATTTTAATCAACTAGGGAATGCTCGAAAAAGATCAAAAACTAAGGGATTTTTCGATACAAAAATAAGCACTAATGCCATTCTTTAGACCAACCACGACTTCACTCCCACTTCCGAACTTGCATTGTCCCCAATGTAAAATGAGGGTAAAAAAGTGGTTGGGAAAGCAATGGTGCACCAAAACAGGTCAAAACAAATACCGGGATGCTATAAAAGGGCGGGTGGGTGGGCATGAACAAGAAAGACAACCAATGAAATGACAAGCAATCCCAAGTACGAGCAACGTATCAACCAAAATGTAGAGACAAAAAAACATTGGCCACACCGGGCCTCACAAAAGAGCAAAAAAAATATTATACCAAACTTTTACGGGCTGCCTCCCGGTAGTGCTTTTGTTTAACGTCGTTTGCTCGGCGAGATTATCTGGTAGAAGTGATGTAAATTATCTGATTATCGTGCGAGGATACCACTAACAAATACTCACATAAGCATGTATCAAATCTCAAGCACAAAAGCCAACCGTAAGATAATGCTTTAGGAATAATAAGAAAGATAGTACACATGTTTGCTAAATTTATAGTCTATAGCTAGACTTTGCCTTGCTTAGGTCTCTAATGCCTTTGGTGGTGGGTCATTCTTATGCACCGCATCCGTCTTTTTCATCAAAATCGGTGTCCAACATAATGTAGACGAATGCCACCAATCCCAACGATTCTTGACCTCTTCCTTTGATTTTCGAGCTTTCAGTTTGTGAGCTTTCACATTATTGCTAGAGTCATCTTCTTTAAATACCTGCGTGTTAGTACGATCCACAACAAGGGGACACGAAGTGTCCACAAAAGAACAAGATTATAATATAGTGTGTGGATATTTCAATGAGGTGTAGATGTTAAAGACAACGCGCTCATCATTCACTCCCAAACTAAGCTCTCCCTTACGAACATCGATCACAGCTCCCACCGTTGCTAAAAATGGTCTACCAAGGATAAGGGGTGTAATGTACCCTTCCTCTATATCCATAACTACAAAATCTATGGGGAAGTAAAATTTATCAACTTTCACAAGTACATCCTCAATGACTCCCATTGGGCGTTTTACGGATCTATCCGCAAGTTGGAGAGTCATCTCCATACGCTTCAGATTGCATATGCCAAGTTTCATGAAATCATTACAGGACATGAGGTTTATGCTAGCACCGAGATCACATAGCGCGTTCTCAAACAAAAATTCCCCAATCTCACATGGGATAGTAAAACTCACGGGGTCTTTAAGTTTAGGAGGAATCTTGTGTTGAAGCACGGCAGAACACTCCTCACTTAGACACACTGTCTCATATTCTTCCAACCGTTTCTTTTTGGATAGGATGTCTTTAAGAAACTTACCATAAGCCGGCATATTGGTGAGTGCTTCGATGAAATGGATATTAATGGTTAAGTGCCGAAAAGTGTCAAGAAAACGTGCATATTTCTTATCCAACTTCATTTTTTTGATTTCCTCTCGAGGGGGATAGGGAAGTGATTCAAGATCAATTAAAGTCAGGTTAGAATGTATACCTCCCTTACCCTTGTCGTTTGATGAAGATGGTGAAGCTTCCTTGAATGTTTGTGCATTTCATGGACGCCACGTGTCATCATTATGCCTCATTTTCTTTGAAGAATGCCCAGAATTTCCTCCTGTAATTCCGGCGTGAGCCGTATTGGTTCCAGCATGCACCGGGCTGTCTGTGTAAATTTCAAAAACTTTTAAATCATTCCCGGTATGAGCCGACCTTCCATTGACGGTTTCCTCTCTAACATGCTCGTTGAATAAGGTCCTTAAGTCACTAGCTCTCGGGTTTTTCAATAGCCTTGGAACCTTTATCCATTATTCTTCTTTCTCCACCTCAACATAGCCATCATCTTTCAAGAAGTCATCAATAATTTCTTCCTCTTATTCACTCCACTCTTCCTCTTTCTTGTCATTCAAATCTTCTTCAACCTCATTACTTCCCTCATTATGCCCATATGAATTTCCACTTTGAGTAATAATAGCATTGACTTCTCTCGGGTTTCGCTCGGTGCAGCTTGGTAATCCACCCGATGGTCTACTACTATTTCTCTCGCCTTCCCTAGTCAAATGGTCTTCAATACCTCACATTGATGCTTCCATAGTTCTCATTCTTGTATTTTGACTCACCATGGATGTTTTCAAATTGCCAACATCTTGAGACATCATACCAATAGAAGTCATCATTGTTTGCATATTAGCGGCTTGAGTAGAAACTACACCCATCAAGTTCTCCATCAAAATTTTCCATTGAGAAACCTCTTCCATTGATTGAGAACTATGTTGAATGGGGGCATATTGGGTAGAAGCTTGTTGATAAGAAGGATGTGGTGGTGATTGTTGGTAAGAGGCATTTTGTTGATATTCACTTTGTTGTTACACATTGGCGTTGATTGATGCCTTTTGTTGTTTTTCAAGAGATGGTCCGGGTCCATGATTTATTGAATTATCGGACCAATGGAGAGTGGGATGATCTCTCATGATATTGTTGTATGCGTTGGTGTAAGCATTGTTGAGCTTCCGGTGTTGTTGCATAAAGCTCACTTCTTCCTTTGAATATTCACCGGGTTTCACTAATCCCAATGGTACATTATCAATCCTCATGCTTTCATAAGCCGCATTACTAGGCTTTTCATTCCCCAAACTCTTGGTTGCTTGAATTCCATCAACTTTCTTGCTAAGGGATGCCAATTGTGCCAACACCTCCGTTTGAATTGATGATTCTCCCACAAAAGCAACCGTCCTTGTACTTGAGCCGGTTTCCCACATTCGGTTATTCTTCAAAATTTTCTCAATGGCATCATAGACATATTGTGCCACACTCATCATCAAGGAACCGTTACAAGCTAGCTTGGTCAACTTCCGCACGTGCCTCTTTCCTTAACCTTCGACAAAAGAATTGGATTTGCATGTCTAAAGGGTATCCATGGTCGGGACATTCTATCAACAACCTCTTGAATCTCTCCCAAGCAACCCCAAGTGATTCATTGTCTCCTTGCTTGAAGCTAGCAATCTCAACCTTTAATTCCAAATTTCTCCCCGGAGTAAATATTGCTTCAAAAACTCATTTTGGATCTCATCCCAACTTGTCAAAGAATGGTGAGGGGGTGACATAAACCAATCCTTAGCTTTACCAACCAAAGAAAATGGAAACAATGACATTCTAGTTAATTCTCTATGATTACCATGGTTCTTGGCGGTATTGCATAATTCCTCAAATTGATAAAGGTGGTGGTGTGGGTCTTCATTATCATCACCATGAAATTGGGCTCTAGACTCCACCAATCCAAAAAGATGAGACTTGATCTCAAAGTTGTTTTCACCAACATTGGGTATAAGGATTGGGTTATTGGTTGCATTTCTTCTCATAGGTTGATCACAAATAGGTCTTGGGTTTGGAGGGTTGTTGTTGTTGTAATTCCGGTTGTTTTGGTTTTAAATGTTTTGGTTATTGGGATTTTGTTTATTGTTGAGTGGTGGAAGATTGTTGTTGTTTGGTGGTGGTGGATTTGGATTTTCGGGATTTTGGGCAAGGCCTTGGGCACGATTGAGCCCTTGCTATTCTTGTGTGTCTACAAAGTTCTCATCATCTATCTCTACTTCTTGATTAGATGACTCTTGTGAAGAACTTTCACCTCGATTAGGCTCTCGGCTTGCTTGACTACTATATTTTCGGCTCTCAAACTTGAATGTAAGTGTTGATATCCAACGAGCGATATGGAGTGAGCGGTGCCTTGCCTTGTCAAGAACGGGTCATCCACTACAAGATAGAAACAACAAGAAAACAATAAAACAACACTTGGTGACTTACCAAGAGGTAAGCACCAAAGAAACAAAATAGAAAAGAGATTAGAAAAAGTTTTGACGTATTCTCAAGACTTTTGAGCTAGTATAAGTATCAACCGTTACACAATCCCCGGCACCGGCGCCCAAAAGCTTGATCGAAACTTTCTAGGTGTCCAATCTAACCGGCAGTGTACCAGGTCAATTGTAGTCTAGTAAGTGGTCAAGGTCGTATCCACGAGGATTGTGAGGTTGAACACCAATAAGCTATTATTATATTGATCTAAGTCGCAAATTAACAAGAAGGTAAATTTATCTAAAATCTACAACTACAAAGAGTGATAAATGATAAAAAGGACTAACCAAGATAATCGTAGACTAGAAAATCTTTTATAGTATCATGGGAATGATTCCTTCCATCCAACCAATGGTGTTCAAAAGTGTGAAACGGTGTATTCCTAAGCAAGTAGCTTCCCCTCAAACGAGTGTATGAAACTACTCTATACCTCCTCCTTGGCCTAGTTGTCCTAAACCTAATGAATTGGTATGATAAGCACTTGAATGCAATGACAATGTCAATAACCCCCGGATAAGAAATCAAATTCCAATTAAGGTCAATTTTACCTTCTGGTTCTCCTATTCCTTCTCCCACACATAATATCTCCTTTCGGTCTCAACTAAGTGTGTGTGTGCTAGTGCTAGGTGATCAATCCAACACCAACAAGCAATACATTGCAAATAAGAAAAGATACATCACAATTGAAACTAACAACATAAACAACCATTCACAATCAACATAAGAGATTAAACTAATTCTACAACATCATTTTGGCTAGTTAACCTAGCCACTTATAACTACAAACATCAACATGTTAAAATTAACATTCATAATCATAAGAACACTTGAATCAAAATAAAGATTAAGAGTTACCAATTACAAGCAAGAACTCGAAATTGGTGTTCTTCATCCAAGCTCCAACCCTTCAATGGAGTCAACACTAATGTATTTTAACTCCAAACAAGGTAGTAGAAGTTAAACTAAGACTCCTTAATCTTACAATCACTATCAAGAGTTAATTTTTACATAAAATTTGGCTAGGAGAGCCCTTGGGGCGGGTTTGGTGCCTTCAAGAGAAATGGAGAGTTGGGGAAGAAGAAGTGGGTGGAAAAAATTGGGAAAATTTGATCCGAATGATGTTTTTATGCTAAAATCTACTTTTTGCGACCTCCGCGTGCGCAACTAAAGATCGGCGCGCTGAATAAATAACTCGATGACTCTGCGCAGCGATTCGGCGTGCGCCAAAAGGTCGGCTTGCGCGGTTTTCTACAAAGGCTCGATAAAATGATCATAACTTGAGTTGTAGACCTCCGATTGATGTGATTCAAAAGGAGTTGGAAATCTTGTTGCATGATCTGCATTGCTCATGAAGAAGTCTTCTCCAGAAAATGCCTCTATGTGGGTTCAAATGTCCATTGAAGATAGGCTATGGTAGAAACGCAATAGACAATTGATCCGCTTGAATCCGATAGCTTCCGGCACACTCTTCTAGACCTCAAAAGACGTGTCTAGGCTCAACACGTGTCATCACTCGGGGTCTTGGTCAACCTATAATCCTGCAATACAACCGCAAAATACCAAGCATAACCCCGACACGACGCTCCGGTTACTAAACCGGTACAAAACCTATCAAAATATGATATTTTATATAATAATTACTATCTACATATTGGGATGAAAATAAACAATTAATGACTTGAATTGTACAATAATGCGCAAAGTGGTATCAGAAATGGGGTAAAATGTCATAATAATGAGCGACATTTTGTCTCTCATCACCTCTCAGTTTGACATATCAGCTATGGGAGAATTAAGTTTCTTCCTTGGCTTACAGATCAAACAGACACAGTCCGGCACATACATCAGTCAAACTAAGTATATCAGAGATATGTTCACCAGGTTTAAGTTTGACAATCTGAAACCTGCTACAACTTCAATGAGTTCGTCATTCAAACTTACACTTGATGAAGTTGGTGAGCCGTTTGACTCTCACTTATATCAGTCTATTATTGGTTCTCTGTTATACCTGACCGAGTTGAGGCACGACAAACAATTTGTTGTAGGCTTATGTGATCATTTTCAAGCAAATCCCAAGATATCGCATTTCAAAGCAGTAAAGCAAGTTTTTCGGTATCTTGGCTAATAAAGTCAACTTTGCTTTATAATTTTGTGTGCATTTTACCCTATATTTGTAGCCTATTCAATGTGATTTTGGGGTAACTAAGTGGTTTTCTGAGCACATTTCATCACGAGTTGAATCATGAGATGAAAGGCGTTTACGTCGAAAATCTCGATATTTTTGGGTGATTTGTGTGTGTTTTATTGGCATTTGTCATGCTTGGGTTTCTTGTTTTATTTGTTATAGGCACGGTGTGATAGAGGGTATGACGAGGATCACAACGATGCGAAAATCATCCAAAACGGAGTTTGTATGAGAAAATAACATGAGATTTAAGTTCAGACGCTCGAGAACTCTGTCCGTTTTACTTTATCTTCTTATATCATAAAAAAAAAGAGAAAAGGGAAGTAAACAGCAACAAGGACGGATAATAAAGTAAATGGCAGAGAAAGAGGCCCACGCCTTGCCTTTCTGTTTTCCGTAGATTCCCGGAAATTTTGGGAGGAAGTCGGCATTTTTTAATTATAAATAAGTCATCTAGGTCAAATGACTCCATAGAATAAATTTATTTTTCTCTGCAACAGTTTTTCCCTTTCATTAGAATAGATCTATTTTACTTTTCTGTAAAAATTCCCTTAGAACATCATAAGTTTATTTATTTTATTTTTTGATTACAACACAACGAAGTGACGATTCGAGTGTTGGATTGCTTCAATCTTTTTGTGGTAATTTTATTTAACTTTTTATCATGTTGTTTACCAATTTATTTAGGATTTCTTGCGTTCTTGATTTTAGTATGAGTAGCTAATTTTATTATAGCTAAATTATGTGATGGAACTATGAAATTAATGCTTTAACGATGATCTAGGGATGAGTAGAACTTAAAATTTTAATCTTTTGAATGTTTGTGTCCTAAAATTTGATCTTAATGCTTGAATGAATTTGATCACCTAATTCATGATTCCACACACGAACTTTATAAATATATTTTACGAGTGAGTGTGCGAACTAGAATTTTAGGACTGCCATGCACGAACTAGTCGATTTATTCGCAGCATGTTCCTTGGTAAGGTTATTCTAGCTAAGTCGTGAACTCGGTGGATGCGGAGTGTCTCACAGTTTTTCTTCATATTAGGTCAATTAAATTCAATAAAGGGGACGGTTGAACCGAGTATAGGGTAACTAGGTTGTGATATTAGCGCCTAGGAACCAGTTTAGGAGATTGCACCCACAACACATTCATTAGAAACCATAGGTTGGTTGGTAGGTTAAGGCTCGTCCCTAGTGATTCGGTATAGAAATTGAGAGTAATGTTCCTGACCATAGTTTAGCTATTCCGTTTATCATATATTCTAAAGTTATAACTTTTATTTCTTTTTCTAGGTATAATTATTATTTTCACCCCTTTTGTGAGCCTTAACTAGATACAAAAGTGATTGTGGTACTTGACGGATTTCTCGTGGGATACGACTTTTCTCGCCGTTGTATTACAACCGACCCGGTACTCTGCCGATTAAAGTTAGTTTACTATAATTTGGCCATCAAGTTTTCTGGCGCCGTTGCCGGGGAATCGGTCAATATCAATAAATCATTTGAGTATTTAGGATTATGCCGTTTTTATTTTACTATTTTCATGTTGTTTTGGTGATTGCAGTGTATGACCCGAAGTTCCAAGAAACCACTACTTCCTTTGATTTCGGAAATTGAAGCATTTTCGAGACACAAGAACAGCGTGATGAAAAAGAAGTCAGTTGGAGAATCATCTACATTAGTTGTTGAAGTGAACTCTGAATCAGAAGAAGTTGCAATGACTTCGGGAGATGGAGACTTACCAAATTTGACCGACGGAAATGAGACTCAAGAAGGGATGCAGTTAGACCCACCGCTCATTCTCGAGGATTGGGAAATACAGAACTTAAATAGAGAGCCCCTTCAAAATCCGAGAGCACTTAATCTGGGACCAAATGGGGTCCAAAATCAGGGAGGTCGGCAGAATCAAGCCCGACAACAACAACAAGCCCTTCAAAATTAGAACAACAATAATCAGGGGAATTTAGTTGGTCAAATACCTTTTGACCAGAATCAGATGATGCAGATGATACTGCAGAATCAGCAACAAAATGCGAATCCACCACCTGCCGCCCTCGTTTACGCGTAGAATTTTTATGCACCACCTGGGGCACAAAATCCAGGCTATCAGGGACAGAACCAAGGTAATCAAGGACGGATTTTAAGGGACTATACGTAGATTATCATAGGTGAGGGGCACACACCCATCCGTTTGCCTCCCATTCTAGCAAACAATCTGGAAATTAAACAGCATCAGCATGTGTGGTATCTTCTGAACGACAGTGCACAGTTTCGGGGTAAGTCGACTGAGGACCTCAATCAGTTTTTGAACCATTTCATGCAAGTTTTCCGGACAGTGAAGATGAATGGGGTATCTGAGGAAGCAGTCAGGATGTTGCTATTCTTTTTTGCACTAAAGGAAGCTGCGAGATCTTGGTACGAGTCACTCCCACATGAGACCTTACACACTTGGGATCAAGTGACCGTGAAATTTCTGTTGAAGTATTGTCCCCTCTCCAGAACTTTGGACATGAAGGCCGACATCGCTAATTTTGAACAATTAGACATGGAGAGCGTGCACGAAGCTTGGGATAGGTTCAAGGCCATGTTAAGAAAATGCCCACAGGATGGGCAAGAAGCGTGGAATCAAGTGCATCTTTTTTATGGGGGATTGAGAGAGACTGATCAATCGAATCTGAATGCGGCATGTGGGGGAGATATGATATGTGTGGAGCCCGATGTTGCATTGGCTACGATAGAGAGTGTTGCAGAGAGTAACCGACAATGGAAAACTGGGAGAAGAATGTCCAGAAAGCCAATTGGTTCGGTTGACCAAGTCGGGGCAAGTGAAGAGACTGTGAAGATGCAAGCTGAAATGGTTGCACTGAAGAAGCAAATGAGTGATATGTTATCATGGCAGAAAAAGTCGAAGGGGTGCACTACTTGTGGTGGCAAGCATTGGGCCTCTAATTGCCCAACCCAACATGTTAGTCAATTGACCACCACACAAATGTTAAATGATCCAACTCTCGAGAACCCTTTTGGCATTAATCCAATAGACATGCATCCATTATGCTCGAGCACCATGGTTTATCAAAGCGCAAATCGAGTTTGACCCCAATTTGCAACAAATGGATGTGAAATACATGGTAAATCGAGCAGAGGACTAAATTATCGAATTGGTGAGACAATCCTAATTTAGCCTAGGCAAGAAATCCTGGTTCCGGGCAGACTACTCAGCCGCAGGTTGTGCAAAAACCACAGAATCAATATAGGCCTCAACCTCAAAACACTTTTGGTAATCCAAGTCAACCTCAACAAGGGCTTACTTGCACCCGAATGCACACTTGCAATATGCCACATAATCATAATCAAGACCACCACCTCATGAACCCATGCAATCTAATATTTCCACGGACCTCCTATTGGAAAAAATGAATAAGGAGATGAGAGAAAGTAATAGGAGTTGAAGGACGATTATGAGGAGGCGACCAAAGAAATAAAAGAGGTGAAGAATGCCCATGTGAATTTGCAGTCAGTGGTAAGTAATTTAGAGACTCAAATGGGTCAAATCAAGGAGAATTCGACTTCAGCTCAAGTGGTGGATTACCTATCAACACCATGAGGAACCCCAGGCAAGTAAATGCAATCTTTACGAGGAGCGGAAAAGCTGTGGGTAGTGGTGTTGAAGCACCTGAGGTTCAGAAAAAAAAGATAGAGAAACCAAGAGAGGAAGATAAAGAATGGATTGTGATTGATGAGGAGCAAGAAGCTGAGGAGATAGAGAAAGAGGTGGAGAAGCCGAGTGCAGCACCAGAGAAGCAAGCAGACATGACACGGGAAGGTATGAACGACTCAGATATGGATTCTGTGAAAAAACCCTTTGATTTATCTAAACTACCTTACCCCCCTCGTGGCCCTACAAAGCCAACCATTTCTAAAAAGCAAAACAAGTTTCTCGATATCCTAAGAAAAGTAGAGATAAATATCCCACTTGTGGATGAGCTTGTTCACATGCCATCTAATGTCAAATTTTTAAAAGGGATATTGTCTAATAAAGCTAAAATGGAGAAAATCGTTTGCTTAAATGAGGATTGCTCTGTTGTTTTTCGTAAGAATAAGTTGCCACTTAAGTTGAAAGATCCGGGTAGTTTTTCCATTCCTTGCACCATAGGTCGGACGTTATTCCCCTAAGGTGTTGTGTGACTTATGTGCAAGTGTAAGTTTAATGCCTAAGAGTATATATGAGAGTGTGGGGGTAGGCGAGCTTAAACATACAAATATGACCTTGCGGATGGCGGATAGGTCAATTAGACGCCCCATGGGAGTTGTTGAGGATGTTCTGGTTCAAGTAGGGAAGCTTTCCTTTCCGGTTGATTTCGCAGTATTAGACATGGAGGAGGATAGTCAAACCCCGATTCTATTAGGTTGCCTTTTTCTGGCTACAGGTAGGACTTTACCAGATGTTCAAAAAGGTGAGATTATAATGAGAGCAGGTGTTTGAGAGGATTTTGCATCATTTAAACAAAAGAAAATTTATAAACCCTAACTTAGATGCAAAACTAACTCCTAACCGGCCAAACACCGGGTAGTTGATAGTATAGCGAGATAAGTAAGGGGTCGATCCACGAGGAATTGGGTCATGTTGAAATCTAATTTCATTAACTCTCTCAATTGTTACTACTAATTATTACTAAACCTAAACTAAAGCGGAAAATAAATTGGATGAGAGGATTTTTAGTCCAAAGCCAGAAACACATAATTAAGAACAAACAAATAAGAACAACACAGAAGATAAAAACAATCCTAAAGCTAAGGAAAACATAAAAGCGACCTAAACTAAGGAAACATGAAATCAAACAACATTACAAACCATGTAATTTCAATCCTACCTCATCTCATGATTTTAACTCGAATTGTGGTTTCACCTTACGAAGGTATGAATCCTACTTTCGTAGTAATTCGCCTATCAATCTCATCATCTTTCGATCTATAGAGATTAACGCATATAAAACAAGGTGTAAGATCTTTCAATCTAATAACCTAGATAATCAACCTATCAACTTTCGTTATGTCAAGGTTAAAAATCACATCTTTTCTATGGTGATCTAGCCTAACAATGATTTTCATCAAGTTAGACAACGATTAGCAACCAATCTCTCGATCTAGTCACACATGGCATGATAATTGCATAGAAAAGATACAAAACGAATCATAAATCATGAATATAAAGCAGGGACTGAATTAATTGAAGAACAAACTCACAGGGTTTGATACAATTGATGAATCCAATAATCTACAAAGAAGAGAAAAGCATATAATCTAACCCGGATCACCCGAGCACAAGGCTCGGGCGACCGGCCTTGAAGCTCCCAAAGAAGTGCTGCGGCTGCTGCTCTCCCTTTTAGAAATTATGTATGTGGAATTATGAGTTGTATTACGAATGAATATGTTTTTGGGGCATTGGTATTTATAGAAAATTAGATGAGACTTTTCGAACGCTGGTTTCATGCAGAACGCTGGTTCTATGTTGTGGAACGCATGATTCCATTTCGAACTCCGATTCTACAAGCTTTTGAGCTCTCGGTATTGCTTTCAGCCCTGAACGCCTTGATTCTATATTGGAACGCCATGATTCCATGCTTGAACGCTAGTTACGCCTATTCTCTGAGTGAACGGATTTGATCATTGTCCTTATCTCTTAACAACCCATCCTTATCCTTTTGTAACAAACCTTATCTCTTGGATATTCTAGATGATTCATGACTTGCTCTCCTTGATCTTATCCCTTGCCACTTGTCAATTCCAAACTTCAACACTTGTGAGCTCTAATTAATCAATGAATAACACCAAAATGTAATACAATTCCAAAATAATAATAAATCATCATTTAAACACTAAATTTGATACATTTTGAAATTAACTCATTAAAAATATCATTTGCTCAATATTTAAATATAAATCTCGATTTCTATGAAAAACATAAGAATATGGGGGAAATTGATATAAAATATATCGTTAAAAATCGTATAATTTGACCGAGAACAACTCCCCCATACTTAGCTTTTTGCTCGTCCCGAGCAAAACAAAACAAAATCAAGACTCGAGACGTATAAACATTTATGCAAATATAAAACATACTCAAGTCGTTTAGAGGTTCACCCAGGTGTGTGTGTGCATAGCCATAATAAATTTCCACTAAAACCACACTTGAAATTGATTCAAGCAAAACTAGCTAACATCCCATTTAAATTAGAAATATAAAAACGATTATAACATGCACCTCACAAAACATACATATTCGAAAAACAATAATAGGGAGTATTTAAAATATTTCCGACATACTTAGAGGATAATCCTACAACATATCTTTCATTTATCTTGGGGATAAGATATACGATAACTATGTCTTATATTCAATTCATATCACTTCTCATCTAAGTTGATTTAATTATTTCTCATTTAAACACGCATCGAGAATGAGCTATTGCCCTCATAGTAGAATAGGACATTTCGAGATAATCCCCTACCTACTCAAATCATAAGGCAGCTTTTCCTGACTGTCGTGAGCTTTTGGTCATCATAGTGGTATAGGACATTTCGAGATAATGCCTTATCTCACTCCAATCATCAACTTGACTTTCGACATACTCAACTAATTCATTCATTAACTCAACTTTTCAAAAACAATAGTTACGTGTCACTTATCACATTCAAACTTCAAGATATTCACGAAGATGACATACTTTTAATTCTAAATACAAACTATTAAAATTTTCAAAATTCATATGAAAGCAAAGAATCATGCGATAATCATCAAAAATCTCCAATCAAATGGGCATAGCTTTAAATTATAGCTCATCATTTACTATGGCACGTGAAAAATAGTGTTGGGTGAAACATCTAAAGTTACTAAATATGCAAAATAATGCACCAATGATATACAAACTCAAATAAAGATATGTATTTGTTCACTCGGGACAAAAACAAAAATTTTGAAAAATTTAGCATTTTTCATAGAAATATGACTAATATGGCAAAAGAGTGTAGATACTAATCCCTTCCCCACACTTAGATTGCAACTTGTCCTCAAGTTGTGCAGAAATAAAAAGTTTAGGAACTTAGTGATTGTATTTCCAAAGGCGGCAGTGCGGAAAGAACCCCGAAGAACCAAAATTGCTTGACTATCCTTGGAAATGTGGAGCATCACAGATCCAAGTAAGCTTGAATAGATCAGTAGACTTGTGGAGCATCACAGAATAATGACATCGACGTGAAAGCGCACTGCCTATCAAAAGTGTCTGCATACTTGATCGGTGCAAAAGAGTCTACGGGAAAAAGAATTATACAATGAAAACACAAGGAGAATAAATCATAGAGATGTTTGATTAAGCTCAGATAAGGATGGAACATATACATGGACATTGCAAAATAGTAGGCTAGGTGCAACTACATTACAATGCAACTACATGATATGTAATCCTAATAAAAGAAAACGCAAACAAGCTCAGCCGTGGCGGGTTGTGAAGACAACCCTACAAAGTGACTACGGCCCTTAAAGAAAAGAAAACAATGCAACTAGATGACATGCAACTAAATGAGATGCACAAATAAAAGAAAATAAAAGAAAGAGAACTAGCCCACTCATTTGCAACATGACATGTATATAAAATAAGCGTCTACCAAATAATGACAAAGTTACGATAAACAGCGGTCTTTGTCCATTACAATGCAAAGGTAGAGACGCGCTTTAAGACTCATCAAAAGTGATAGCATTATGGAAAACCAACGATTAGCTATACTAAGCAGATATTACTCATAAGACGCGATGGTAGCATACGGAAAACCGACAGTAGCTACCCATATGAGTTATAAAAACAACAAGAAAGCACATAAGTCTCAAAGCTTAAAAGATTCATCACAGCGGTGTGTAGCATACGGAAACCGACATTAGCTACTAACAAACAAAAAGACCAGTTATAGCTTACGAGAACCGGCGATCACTACTATAACTTGCATAGATGAATCAAGTATATTAAAGTAAATCAATTATTTAACATGGATTCGTAGATGGAAAGATATGAATATGCAAGTTCGTAACATCTCCGTAAAAATAAAAAGCCACGAAGCTAGTATAAAATTATCCATGTCAAGCGAAGCATTAAAAATCGGATCAAGGAAAATTCGAACTCGAATCGCATTTCTCGAGACCAAACGGACGCTCATAAATGCGGACGAATGCGTTCATCTAAAAATTTAGCACTGAACGGGCGTTTCATCACTCAAACGGGCGTTCCCCTGCATATTATAAACTTGGACGGGCGTTCGGATGCCTTGAACGCTCGTCCATTTCCAAAAATGCACTGATAGGCGGGGAAAATATAAAGAACCCAAAACTAATCATAAACTCACACACACATATAGCATAGACAATGAATTACAGATAAATTTTTTACGAAGGGTCGATTAGAAATCACCTAAACACATAATTCACGTTGAACAAATTGAGTAAAAAAAACCTTTTGCACATTCTTAACCAAACGGTCATCGAAACACGGCAAAAATAAAAACTCTCAATTTAGTTAACGCTACGAAACGTAACAAAATCGAGAAATTAACTCAACTAGATTCAACAAAACACCGATTCCCCGGCAACGGCGCCACTTTTGTTTGAGAGGATTTTGCATCATTTAAACAAAAGAAAATTTATAAACCCTAACTTAGATGCAAAACTAACTCCTAACCGCCAAACACCGGGTAGTTGATAGTATATAGCGAGATAAGTAAGGGTCGATCCACAGGAATTGGGTCATGAAATCTAATTTCATTAACTCTCTCAATTGTTACTACTAATTATTACTAAACCTAAACTAAAGCGGAAAATAAACTGGACAGAGGATTTTTAGTCCAAAGCCAGGAACAAATAATTAAAAACCAAACAAATAAGAACAACAGAGAAGATAAAAACAAATTCTAAAGCTAAGGAAAACATAAAACGACCTAAACTAAGGAAACATGAAATCAAACAACGTACAAACCATGTAATTTCAATCCTACCTCATCTCATGATTTTAACTCGAATTGTGGTTTCACCTTACGAAGGTATGAATCCTACTTTCGTAGTAATTCGCCTATCAATCTCATCATCTTTCGATCTGTAGAGATTAACGATATAAAACAAGGTGTAAGATCTTTCAATCTAATAACCTAGATAATCAACCTATCAACTTTCGTTATGTCAAGGTTAAAAATCACATCTTTTCTATGGTGATCTAGCCTAACAATGATTTTCATCAAGTTAGACAACGATTAGCAACCAATCTCTCGATCTAGTCACACATGGCATGATAATTGCATAGAAAAGATACAAAACGAATCATAAATCATGAATATAAAGCGTGGATGAATTAATTGAAGAACAAACTCACGGTGGTTTGATACAATTGATGAATCCATGAATCTACAAAGAAGAGAAAAGCATCTAATCTAACCGGATCACCCGAGCACAAGGCTCGGGCGACCGCCTCAAGCTCCCAAAGAAGCGCCGCGTTGCCGCTCTCCTTTTAGAAATTATGTATGTGGAATTTCGAGTTGTATTCACGAATGAATATGTTTTGGGGCAAATTGGTATTTATAGAAAATTAGATGTAGACTTTTCGACGCTGGTTTCATGCCCGAACGCTGGTTCTATGTTGTGGAATGCAGTTCCATTTCGAACTCGATTCTACAAGCTTTTGAGCTCTCATGATTGCTTTCACCCTGAACGCTGGGATTCTATATTGGAACGCTTGGTTCCATGCTTGAACGCCGGTTACGCCTATTCTCGAAATGAACGGATTTGATCATTGTCCTTATCTCTTAACAACCCATCCTTATCCTTTTGTAACAAACCTTATCTCTTGGATATTCTAGATGATTCATGACTTTATCTCCTTGATCTTATCCCTTGCCACTTGTCAATTCCAAACTTCAACACTTGTGAGCTCCTAATTAATCAATGAATAACACCAAAATGTAATACAATTCCAAAATAATAATAAATCATCATTTAAACACTAAATTTGATACATTTTGAAATTAACTCATTAAAAATATCATTTGCTCAATATTTAAATATAAATCTCGATTTCTATGAAAAACATAAGAATATGGGGGAAATTGATATAAAATATATCGTTAAAAATCGTATAATTTGACCGAGAACAGCAGGTGATGAGACCGTAACCTTCAATGTCTACAAAACCATTAAGCATCCAGAAAATGATTGGGGCACGCGTGAGAAAGTACAAAGGTTGGAAAGGAGACCCCTATGAGTTGTGAGCAACCCGGGGAGAGTGTGACTAGCGAGAGTGTCCCTAGGATGAAGGTAGAACCGAATGTAAAATTTGGGGGATACGAGTCTTGCCAAAGACTATAAACTCGGCACCCTATCTTGTTTTTGAAATTCAATAAGTCGAGCTAACGACAATAAACAAAAGCGCTTATGGGAGGCAACCCACCCTTTTTTTCTTACGTTTTTAGGTTTGTTTTTTTGAAGTGTGATGAAAATTTGACCGCGCATCTTGAATTTCGTTTCATGCTTTGTGATAATCCATATTTTATATGCTCTATACATCTCCATACTTGTGCTTACCTACGCTTAAGGTTCCGGCCTTTCATCGTAGTGGACTCTTGGTTTCTTTGTTGTGATTGCACAGGTATCTGATGGAGGTCAAGTTAAACTATTAACTCGATGCCTACTAACTCACTAGCAAGAGAACTAGGTTCAATTGTAGCATAGCCAGATAGAGTCGAGGTCGATCCCACAGAGACTCGGCATAAATAAAACACAACTTTATCCTATTAGAACTAAATTGAAAGGGCGGTCTACGACCAACTAAATGCAGAAAATAAAATAGTGACAACCACAAGACACAAAAGACCACAAAGACAAACTAAAGACTACTAAAACACGGATAATACGGTTGATAGTATCTAAACAAATAGTATTGATTACGCTTAGTGATTATAACTCCCCATGTGAATTAGGATGATAACGAGACAAAACAAATGTTAAAGATTAATTATTATGACTACGGAGTCATCCCCAAGGTAGATTTAGCTCCAATTAGGCCCTCTAAATCATCGTGCCTCCATTACGTGACTTCATTTGCTTAATGCCTCCATCTCATATAACTTCCGACACAATTACGAGACTAGGGATGCCGGTATAAACCGTAACCTCATCTAAGCAACATTCATAGGGTAAGGCGCATTCTTAGATGCCGATTCAATCTATATCCTAAGTAACAATCACTTTTTGGGTTTCATGTTAAATTATGATGACAAATAATTAAATTGATCAGTTTAATTACTCGTTTTAATTCCAAATCAGAGAATCGACGAGTCGGCCGATCATAATATTGCCCTACACATTACCACACTCGGTCGATCGAACGACAAAGACTCGGGCGACCGAGTGACACGTCTAGTCGACCGAACACGCTTCGTGTCGGAACAAATCATGATTACTTCTTAACGTTTCTAACCTAAACACATGGGTTCGTAGAATTAATCTACATCACGCAATCAATACAAATAAAACTACTCCATAATAAAATATATCGATCTACAAATAAAGATTGCATAATTGAATAGTCATACCTCGAAGACGAGAGTGACTCCCACTCCTTAATGCGCTCCCTAATTGGAGAATCCGACGAATCCACAATGAACGAACATAAAGAAAATAAAACTAAAACTTAAAAGCTAAAATTGTATGAATTGTTTTTGTGTTGTAGTGGTGTGTGTTCTCAAAGATCGTACGCATTGCTTATATAGGAGTTGTAGCTTTTACATAGGAGAATCCGAGAAGATTGACATGCATTTATCACATTAGGCTCGGATGACCGAACGTACACGCTCGGTCGACCGAATGGCATGGCTCGGTCGACCGAACCTCCTTCTTTACGCGTTTTCAATTCGGTTCGTCTGACTTGTTCCCCACTCCATGCTTTTGAATTGATCTGATTAATCTTTTCTTCAATGCTCCGATTTTCTTCTCTTTTATCTTGGGATCTCTCGATTGCGTGATAATTATCTTCCCGATTTATCATGATCCGCAAAATCATCATTTATCACACAATTAATCGCTTTTATAATAAAACAATTAAATTCCAATTATCATATTAATAATCACTTATCATTAAATAATAAATATAAACACGTGATTAAATATGAAATATATATAATTAACTCCGATTTAAGGTTATAATTGATGACATAAATGGGTATATTTTAACTGTTATCAAAATGCCCCCCACTTAAACTTTGCTTCGTCCCGAACAAAGTATCAATAAGTCATCCCCCAAGACAACATTTTCTGTGGTCAACTCATACTTACACAAGAAACCCGAGTCAACTCATACCAGTCATGCTCATAAGATAGGCATTATTCACTACTCGCTATGAATCGAAGTGATTGTGTGCATGTGCATTGGTTTTAGATAAATATAGCAAGATTAGAGTTTATGCAGACTTCATATCTAAATTCACCAACATCAGCATTCATACTTCTTATGCCTCGCAATGGTTAAAGTACTAGAACAATAACCAAGAGCGTATCTATAGGGTTTTTGGACTTGGAGACCGAGTACTACTCAAAGCCTCTAAAAATTCGAAATTTTTTTCAATTTTGCATATTTTTCGAATACTACTAATCTCAAGGAAGAAAACTTTTCATAGAGTACCCCCCTATCTTAGATTAAGCGTAGCATCGAATATTACCACAAGCGGGGCTACTTTGGTAATGTTACTACAAGCCCAAGTTGTTTTAATGAATTGTCAAAACACAGTACGCCCCAAGCTTATTACTCCGCTTTTGTTGGCTAGAAGATCAGAATACATCAGTCGACAAATGTCGACACTAGGTCCTCATAACCAATTATCTACGCAATGTACACATACTTCTTTCAATTATTATAATTCATGCGGTACTAAGCGATTCATATGTTGAGTCATTGAACAATACCTAACTACTTGCAATTGTTGGCATGAATATCCTTAAGTCTACTAACAATTTATTGCAAAAGTATAATATGACCACGTACTCACGTAACTTGGTTCATTTCCTATTAATTCTAAGTATAAGAACTTCACAAGTTTAAGGGTACGAGTTAAACAACTTGGCATTTATCCATAAAATTTTTTAAATTTAGCTCAATATTGTCTCAAGATTCCGCTCCTTGACTTTTTCAACATATAGCATGTAATATAGCTAAGTCCCCCCGCCCCACTTAAACATGGAATTGTCCTCAATGACAAAAATAAATGAGAGTTCAAGATGAAAGACTTAGCTCGAAACGGCTCCTAAGTAAAGGAACGATGATCGGAGTAATCATCGGCACATCGTGGAGAGACAGACACATCTGTATAAACAAACAAGCTCCACTTAAATCGTCAAATACCATGTCTATGGAAGTTATAAAATAACGTGGCGATAATTAGATATAGATATCTAAAAACAGCTTTAAGCCACTTTATTTTATAACGCCATGGACAAGACCAAAAGGATTTAAACCTAAATAAAAACTCACACGACGGCTATCAAGGAAAAACCTCGCTTATTCCGAACTTAGACTCGAACATGGCGAGATGAAAAAACCGTGATAGGCGATGCTACTTTATTAAAAAGAGAAACGAAAAAGATAGTTATAAATAGTAGTTCTAAGTTTATAGTCGCTAGCTCGACTCACTCAAGATGGTTTATTCATAGACGTGGTCATCGAGGTACAAAACCTCCTCTCACAGCAAAGCAGCAGCGAAGCCCGTGATAATGCTTAAGACGATGTCCATTGACCACAACTGGACTCGCCTTTAAAATTGAATAGCTCCACCGCTCCTGAAGGAAAGACTTGTTGTACTTGAAATGGGCCATACCATCTTGATTTCAACTTACCCGGGAAGAGTCTTAAGCGCGAATTGTACAAGAGAACCAGATCACCCTCTTGAAAGGTCCTCTCCGTAATCTTTTGTCATGAAACTTCTTCGTGCGCTCCTTGAAGATCTTGGCATTCTCGTATGCCTCTAAACGAAACTCCTCCAAAGCGAGTTAATTCTAACATCATTTTCTCACCGGCCAACGCCTCATCAAAATTTAGCATCCTTGTTGCCCACATGGCCCGGTGCTCCAGTTCCACTGTGTAGATGACATGCCTTTCCAAAAACAATCCTATATGGTGACATTCCAATCGAGGTTTTATATGCAAACCCTATAAGCCCATAAAGCGTCGTCTAAACGTAACCACCAATCCTTCCTAGTCGATTAACACGCTTTTTTCCAGATACGCTTTATCTCCCGATTGGTGACTTCTACCGGCCACTAGTCTGGGGTGATATGCTAATGCTAGCTTATGTCGAACCCCATACTTAATCATCGGCCGCTCAAAAGGTTTATTACAAAAATGACTACCATTGTCGCTATAATTGCCCTAAGCGCCCCAAACCTTGTAAAAATATTCTTCTTCAAGAATCTAACCACAAACCCTAGCATCGTTAGTAGGGAAGCAATGGCCTCAACCCATTTGGATACATAATCAACAAAGAACTAAGATATATCGGTTAGATAGTGACGAAGTGAAGGGTCCAACAAAATCTATTCCCAAACGTCAAAAGCTCCACTTCTAAGATGCTCTTGAGTGGCATCTCATTCCTCCTTGAAATATTACTCTGTCATTTGACAAGCATGACATGCCTTTGCATATTGGTGTGCATCCTTAAACAATGTCGGCCAATAAAACCGCATTGGAGGACTTTGGTCGCATTTTATCTCCCCGTAGTGTCCTCCAACTTCATAAGAATGACAATGCTTCAGGATATCATTATACTCTTCCTCCGGCACACATCTTGAAAAACATTATCGATCTTAGCTTAAACAAGTACGGTTCATCCCAATAATAATGTCTAAGATCTTTAAAGAACTTTCTCCTTTCTTGGACAAAGTGAGATTTGGTGGTGGGTACTTTATGGAAAGATAATTGACGAACAAACTAAACCATGGTTGCTTCTTCTCCTTCACAACCTCTATTCGCGAAGAAAGCGCAAAGACAATCATTATGTCCCCCCGATGGTGGTGATGGAGAAAAGTTGTTCATCAGAAAAGATTCTCTCTATCTCGTAATTCCTCACCATCCTCTAATTGTAAGCGATAGATGATCGGCCACCACGTTCTCACTTCCTTTCTTATCTCGGATTTCTACGCCAAATTCTTGCAAAGCAGAGAATCCATCTCAACAGCCTCGGCTTTGAATCTTGCTTTGCTAGAGATACTTAAGAGCCGCATGGTCGATCCAAACAGTTGACTTTAGATCCCACTAAGTAAGATCTAAATTTGTCAAAAGCAAAGATAACGCCAAAAGTTCCTTCTCCGTTGTGGCGTAATTTCTTTGGGCAGACATTCAAAGTCCGGCTTGCATAATAAATAGGTCTCAAGATCTTATCTTTTCTTTGACCCAAAGTTGCGCCAACAAAGCAGATCACTTGCATCACACATCAATTCGAACGGAAGATCCCATTCCGGTGCGACTTTAACGGGTGCAAAGAATCGCCTACTTTTTATTTCGTTGAAAGCTTTTATGCACTCATTAGAAAACACGAATGGTACGCCCTGGCCAATAATTCGGTAAGAGGGTCAGAGACCAAGGAAAAGTCCTTGATAAACCTACGATAAAATCCGGCGTGGCCTAAGAAACCTCGCAAAGTTTTAAGATTAGTAGGTGGAGGTAGTTTCTCGATCACCTCAACTTTGGCTCTATCCACCTCTATATACCGTTCTTTGATATGCGGTGGCCTAGTACTATACCTTCCGTAACCATCAAATGACACTTCTCGAGTTAAGCACAAGATTAGTCTCTTCACATCTCTTCAACACTGTGCTAGATGTGCGAGACATGAATCAAATCGTCTCCAAACACGGAGAAATCATCCATAAAGATTTCCAAGAAGTCTTCCACCATATCCGCAAATAATGACATCATACACCGTTGAAATGTTATGGGGCGTTGCACAATCCAAATGGCATTCGATTGTACGCAAATGTCCCATATGGGCATGTAAATGTTGTTTTCTCACGATCTTCGGGCGAGATGTGGATTTGATAGTATCCTGAATATCCGTCAAGAAAACAATAGAAAGCATGCCCGCTTTCGCCTCTCGAGCATTTGATCGATGAAGGGAAGAGGAAAGTGGTCTTTACGAGTTGCATCATTTAGTTTCCTAAAGTCTATACATACTCGATGACCGGTGATTAGCCTCACAGGAATTAACTCATTCAACTCATTGGCTTGCACCGTCAATCCTCCCTTTTTGGGAACTACGTGGATAGGGCTTACCCATTCGCTATCAAAGAATTGGAAATATAATTCCCATTTCTAGCATTTTGATAACCTCATCCCTAACCACTTCCTTTAATTGTGGGGTTAAACGCCTCGAGGTTGTGCAACCACTTTCTTTTCAGGGTCCACGGAGATCTTGTGCATACATACGCTAGACTAATGCCCTTAACGCCGCCTATGGTCCATCCAAATGCTCTGCGGTACTCTCTCGTAACTCTCATTAGTTTCTCCTCTTGTAAGTCCGTCAAGGATGAAGATATAATTAGCGGCAAAGTCTCATCTTGAAGAAACACATACTTTAAATTCGCAGGAAGAGGTTTTAAAGTCAAATTTGTGGGAGGTTCTTCCAAAGAGGTCTTCAACTTCTCGACCGGTGAGTTTGAGTTCAAGTACTTATGCCACGCTGGTCTATGATAGAATCTTTCAATCTCTCGCAAAGACTTACTTCCTCTACAGGCCTTGGGGTCCTCTACTACATCCTGGCCATATCATCTTCTCCCTCACTACTCACGCATTTGACTTCATCTTCTTCTTCTAAGACAAAGATCCAAGAAATCCTTGATACTTTCATGTTGTTGAAATTCTTGAACGATCCTATCAATGGAATCCAACATGAAACATGCATCCTCTCCATCATCAAAGTTGTTTCATAGTGTCGAAGACATTGAATGCAACTCTCTCTTTGTTCACTCTTAATACCAACTCGCTTTGTAAACATCAATTAGCGCTCTACTAGTGGCCATGAAAGGTCTCCCTAATATCAAGGGCACCTCGTAGTTAGCTTCCATATCTAATACTACAAAGTCGACAGGGAATACAAACTTTCAACCCTTACTAGCACATCCTCAACCACTCCACACGGTTCCTTGACGTAACGGTCACTAAGCTGCAGTGTGATTGAGGTCTTCTTAAGATCTTTCATGCCTAGCTTCCGAAAAATAGATAGTGGCATCAGTTCACGCTAGCTCCTAGATCACACAAAGCTTTGTTCAAACATACGTTACCTATGGTGCAGGGAATGAGAAAGCTTCCCGGATCTTTGCATTTTGGGGGTAACTTATGTTGAAGAATGGCTGAGCACTCCTCATTAAGGCATATGGTCTCTAAATCTAGAAGTTTCCTTTTAGTTGAGACGGCGTCTTTTAAAAACTTGGTGTACTCAGGCATTTCAGCTAGTGCTTCAACTAGGGGTATATTGATTTGTAACTTACTGAACATATCCACGAACTTCTTATATCTCTTATTATCAAACTTAGGCTTCGGCTTTGGTGGAGGATAAGGTAGAGTTGAAGGATCGACATCAGTGAAAATTGGATACTTGTTGTTGTAAAGTTCAACTCTAGGGCCAGCAGGTTCTTTATACGTTCTTTGCTCAGGCAAAGTCTCGGAAGTATTAGTCTCATTGCTTGGCTCACCATCCTTATTCTTTGTGACTTTCTCTTGCAGGGATGGTGGAGTTACTTCTTTTCCACTTCTTGTCATGATTGCATTCAAATCCTTCGGGTTCTTCTCGTTGTTGCTTGAAACCTCCAGAGGTCTAGTTGAGACTTGCTCACCTAGTTGTCCTACCCGGGTGCGTGAGATTTTGACTAGAGCTTCTCGATTGGTTACTTTGGCATCGTCTTCCGACAATATTGGCTAAAGTTAGTGGCTAACTCAGCCATAGATTTTGAAAGTTGTCCCATATTGTCAGTGACGACATTACTCAGTTTTTCTATCGCAGCTTCCCAACCAAAAGTTTTAGTCTGCTGTGGTACATAAGGGGTAGGTGGTTTAGGCCTTTTTCCCGCATTTATGTCACTATATCGAATCCAGGATGGTTATGATTAGGTCTGCACCCTCCCCGATATAATTGGCTTCTTCAAGATCAAAGATTCTCACTTTGAGGTGCTACTCGATTCCAGCCTTTCTTTCTACTCTTGTCATCCTCTCTGCATCCCATCTACCTTATCATTGATAACATAAAGTTGTTCTAAGATTTTGGCAGATGCACTATCATCAAATATATCGCCATCATCTTCAAAGAGCTATGTCATTGCCTCCCATTGGCTATTCATCGCTATTTGCTCCATCTTCCTTGTGCCTCCTCCGAGATAAAGAACAAACGCCCATTCTTTGGATGCGTCTACTCTAATTTTCTCGTCTCTCTCAACCCATGGTAAAAAGTTTGCATTAAAAGCCAAAGAGAGATGTCATGATGAGGACACTTCCTCATAGCTTCCTTGAAGCGCTCCCAAGCTTGGTCAAAACTCTCCCTGTGTTGTTGCTTAAATCCTAGGATGTCTTGGCGTGAACTTAAAAGTTTTTCCTAAGGGAAAATACTTATTCATGAATTTTTGCAACAATTGTTCCCAAGTAGTGATAGATCCAAATTTCTAAAGAGAGAAGCCATTGCTTAGCTTTATCTTTCAAAGTGAAAGGGAAAAGCTTAAGATTTAATGTTCCTCCGGGATTAATTCGTTTCACATCATCGACGATTTCCAAGAAATTCGCCACGTGAACACCAGGATCCTCGCTTTTGGACTCCATGAAAAGTAGAATAATTGGTCACCATTTGAATTACATTAGGCCTAGGGTGATAGACTTCGCAAAGATCTTGTGGTGCTACGATAAATGGAATGAATTGTTCAATAGTGGGCGTTGCATAACTTTGCAAAGTGCGCCTCACTCCTTGAACTAGGGCTTGGTTCTCATTATTAGCATTTGCATTCACATTATTGGCATTATTGATAACAGAGATTAGGTACTGGTTTGGATTGACCGGATTGCCTTCCATTTCTTTTGATTCGTAATGTTCGTAATGATCGGTTGTATGTTCTTCTTCCACTCCTTGCTCGCTTTCCTCAAGATTTGGATCCTCTTCTCCTTGCTTAGCCGCCCCTAGCTAACTTCCTATTCCTTCTGCAAATTTCTCTATTTCAGGATTATAAGGCTCAAGCGGTTCCTTTGATTTCCGAGTAGCGCATACTATAAAATAATAAACAACAATAAAACAATTAATCACTAGTAAAGGCTAGGCCTTTAACTAACTAAATAAAACAGACTCAAATAAGTTTGAGAAAAGAAAACGTAAATAAAACGAAGGTAATGTTTTAAAACTAAGACAGATGTAATCGTAAATGTAAAAGAAAACTAATTCTCGGTCGATCGAGGGATAGTGTTCGGTCGACCGAACACTTTTTTTTTTTTTATTATTTTTATTTATGACACTGCTTAATAAAATGACTCTTATTCACGTAATATTCACTTAATCCAGCTTCTAACAAAATAAGCTATATCTTAATTTAATGACTAGAGTCCCCGGCAACGGCGCCAAAAACTTGATGGAGGTCAAGTTAAACTATTAACTCGATGCCTACTAACTCACTAGCAAGAGAACTAGGTTCAATTGTAGCATAGCCAGATAGAGTCGAGGTCGATCCCACAGAGACTCGGCACAAATAAAACACAACTTTATCCTATTAGAACTAAATTGAAAGGGCGGTCTACGACCAACTAAATGCAGAAAATAAAATAGTGACAAACAAGACACAAAAGACCACAAAGACAAACTAAAGACTACTAAAACACGGATAATACGGTTGATAGTATCTAAACAAATAGTATTGATTACGCTAGCAGATTATAACTCCCCCATGTGAATTAGGATGATAACGAGACAAAACAAACGTTAAAGATTAATTATTATGACTACGGAGTCATCCCCAAGGTAGATTTAGCTCCAATTAGGCCTCTAAATCATCGTGCCTCCATTACGTGACTTCGCTTTTTAATGCCTCCATCTCATATAACTTCGACACAATTACGAGACTAGGGATGCCGGTATAAACCGTAACCTCATCTAAGCAACATTCCTAGGGTAAGGCGACTTTTAGATGCCGATTCAATCTATATCCTAAGTAACAATCACTTTTGGGTTTCATGTTAAATTATGATGACAAATAATTAAATTGATCAAGTTTAATTACTCGTTTTAATTCCAAATCAGAGAATCGACGAGTCGGCCGATCATAATATTGCCCTCACACATTACCACACTCGGTCGATCGAACGACAAAGACTCGGCGCGACCGAGTGACACGTCTTCAGTCGACCGAACACGCTACGTGGTCGGAACAAATCATGATTACTTCTTAACGCTTCTAACCTAAACACATGGGTTCGTAAATTAATCTACATCACGCAATCAATACAAATAAAACTACTCCATAATAAAATATATCAGATCTACAAATAAAGATTGCATAATTGAATAGTCATACCCTCGAAGACGAGAGTGACTCCCACTCCTTAATGCGCTCCCTAATTGGAGAATCCGACGAATCCACATTGAACGAACATAAAGAAAATAAAACTAAAACTTAAAAGCTAAAATTGTATGAATTGTTTTTGTGTTGTAGTGGTGTGTGTTCTCAGCATCGTGGCTGCTGTTTATATAGGAGTTGTAGCCGACATAGGGAGAATCCGGAAGATTGACATGCATTTATCACATTAGGCTCGGATGACCGAACGCACACGCCGGTCGATCGAATGGCATGGCTCGGTCGACCGAGCCTCCTTCTTTACGCGCTTTCAATTCGGTTCGTCTGACTTGTTCCCACTCCATGCTTTTGAATTGATCTGATTAATCTTTTCTTCAATGCTCCGATTTTCTTCTCTTTATCTTGAGATCTCTCGATTGCGTGATAATTATCTTCCCGATTTATCATGATCTCGCAAAATCGCATTTATCACACAATTAATCGCTTTATAATAAAACAAGACTAAATTCCAATTATCATATTAATAATCACTTATCATTAAATAATAAATATAAACACGTGATTAAATATGAAATATATATAATTAACTCCGATTTAAGGTTATAATTGATGACATAAATGGGTATATTTTAATCACATCGTATCCTGGAGATACATTGGCGGTTGTCATTTTGCATGGTTGCTCCCTAATGCCTCTTCACTAAGTCCTTCTTTACTTTATCACTCACACACCAAGGACGATGTTCCATTTTAAGTGGGGGGGTGGTAGACTTAGCTTCACTTGACTATGTGCTTTTATTTATCCATCGAATAAATTATATGCTTGGTGCTTGGTCTAATTGAGTAAAATCGAGCCATTTTTAAATTTTTCATGACTTTGATGTTGTGAATTATATGTGAAATCACGGTATTGTTTGGTTAATTATTAGTCAAGATTTGAATGCATGCGAGTCAAACCTCCATCTTGTTGTGGAAATGGAATTCTTACGCACGTAATAACTTTGCTTTCATTAATTGTGGTTGGTTAGTGAATGATTATAGATGACATAGACATTAATTTGTTACCTAGAACTTATACCATTAACTTCGAGGCGAAATAGAAATGTCAATCTTGGTAAATTAAGGGATGACGGTCCTGGCATTTCCTTGACCCGACCAGAGCCAAATAGCCAACCCTGTACATAATTTCCACAGAAACCCATCCAAGCCTTTGTATGGTGGTTAGACCCTCACCCGAACTTAGCCATTCGTTGAATAGCCTATAATTACCAACCCTTAGCCTTTTTTGTGGTCTACATTTCTTTGACACCCTACGAGTGTGTTTTAATCTTATTTTGGACACACGTGCTAGCACAAGTGTGGGGTGGAGAAGATGTGTACATGAGTATGGTGTTGGTAGATCTTTGATATTACGAATGAGATGGGGTGGCAAAGTTGGTGTTTGGTTCAAGAAGAAAAAAAATCAAAAAAAGTCAATCAAAAGAAAAAAGAAAAAAGAAAAAAATGAATGAAGTTGAGTCAAGAAATGTGGATGAAAGTTTTCGAGTTAATTTTTCCAATGTAATGAATGGCGATGGGATGAAGTAAATTGGAGTGGATGTTCTTGAATTCTTGGTTTGCTTGTTTTTGGTAACAACTATTTTTGTAAGCTATCTTGGAGTTTATTCTTGGTGGCCACCGCTTTTGCATCTTACTCCTATTTATGATGCGGTGATGATGGGAGGTGATATTTTAGTTGAATTCAAGATGTTTTGATTAGATTCACACGTTTTTCTCTTTTGATATTCTCTTTATCCTTTCGTTTAGCCTCGTCCCTAGCCTAACGTTACAACCATGCAAGTCCTGCCTGATCTTAGTTAGCCTAGATTTGACCTCGATTAGTGGAGATGATTATGAAGTATAAGCTGGTGTAACGACATTAGTCATGCGTCTATAATCTGAGCCGATCGACTATAATAAATGATTGAGAAGCTATGCACACACACACATTCCGTTCCATGATAAGATACGTTTGGCTCGTGTATATTCACTTGTTGACTAGTTTTTACTCATTGAATATTGGTTTCCCGTACGATCGCAACGTTGACCTCGTGATTTATTTTTGAATCGCTTGATTGGCTCGAGGGCGAACAAAGCTAAGTGGGGGTAGTTGATGAGAGTCAACTTTGCTATAATTTTGTATGCATTTTACCCCCTATTTGTAGCCTATTCGATGTGATTTTGGGGTAATTAAGTGATTTTTACAGGCACATTTCATCACGAGTTGAATCACGAGACGAAAGACGTTTACGTTGAAAATCTCGATATTTTTGGGTGATTCGTGTGTTTTATTGGCATTTTCGCTGCGCTTGAGTTTTTTGTTTTATTTGTTATAGGCACGGCGCGATAGAAGGCGATGACGGCGATCACAACGACGCTAAAATCATCCAAAAAGGGAGTTCAGATGTAAAACGACGCGAGATTTAAGCTCAAACGTCGCGGAAAAAAATATTATTAATACAGGTTTTGGGATCCCAATTACGGTGTTAAGTGGAAGGCATGCCTCTGTCCGTTTTACTTTCTCTTCATATATAAAAAAAATACTAATAATAATAAAAGAGAAAAGGAAGTAAATAGCAACAAGGACGGATAATAAAGTGAATGGCAGAGAAAGAGACCCACGCCTTGCCTTTCTATTTTCCGTAAATTCCCGGAAATTTTGGGAGGAAGTCGGCATTTTTTAATTATAAATAAGTCATCCACGTCAAATTTCAAAACACAGGCTCCATAGAATATATTTAATTTTTCTCTGCAACAGTTTTTTTCCCTTTTATTAGGATAGATCTATTTTACTTTTCTGCAAAAATTCACTTAGAACATCATCAGTTTATTTATTTTATTTTACGATTACAATACAACGGGTCGATTTATCTGTGTGGATCGCTTTCAATCTTTTGTGGTAATTTTATTTAACTTTTTATCATGTTGTTTACCAATTTATTTACGATTTCTTATGTTCTTGATTTTAGTATGAGTAGCTAATTTTATTATAGCTAAATTATGTGATTAACTACTTAAATTAACGCTTTAACGATGATCCTGGGTGAGTAGAACTTAAAATTTTAATCTTTTGAATGTTTGTGTCCTAAAATTTGATCTTAATGCTTGAATTAATTTGATCACCTAATTCATGATTCCACACAAGAACTTTATAAATGTATTTTACGAGTGAGTGTACGAACTAGAATTTTCAGATTGTCATGCACTAACTAGTCGATTTATTCGCAAATTGCTCATTGGTAAGGTTATTCTAGCTAAGCCGTGAACTCGGTGGACGCGGAGCGCCTCACGGTTTTTCTTCATATTAGGTCAATTAAATTCCATAAAGGGACCGTTGAACCGAAAGTATAGGGTAACTAGGTTGTGGTATTAGCGCGCCAGGGGACCGCTTTTAGAGATTGCACCCACAACACATTCATTAGAATCTATTGGTTGGTTGGTAGGCTAAGGGCTCGCCCCAGTGATTCGGTAACGGTGTTAAGAGTAGTGTTCCCGGCCATAGTTTAGTTTTTCCATTTATCATATATTCTAAAGTTATAACTTTTATTTCTTTTTCTAGGTATAATTATTATTTTCACCCTTTTGTGAGCCTTAACTTGATACAAAAGTGATTGTGGTACTTGACGGATTCTCGTGGGATACGACCTTGCTCGCCGTTGTAGTACAACCGACCCGGCACTCTGCGTTAAAGTTGGTTTACTATAATTTGGCCATCATCGGCACACACCCACGCTAAGCCTCCGGTACTCCCGGACTTCTTCACTTGCACTTATCGCTACAACAATGCCGATTATGGTGGTTGTCTTATTGAATGTAAGAGTACTAGTGGCACTTGTCAATTCTTCGCCGATAGACTCATCTTTTAGTTCTCTAAGAAGTAGCCAAGTGTATCCCTTTAGCACTACTAAAGTCGAGTATGTTGCCCTAAGCAACCATCGTGCTCAACTCCTCCGGATCAAACAACAACTCATGGATTTAGCACGCCTCAGTAGATCAGGTACCGGTTTATTGCGATAGTACCAATGCAATATACTTTTCACACAATCTAGTATTTCACTTTTGAGCCAAACACATAGATATTGGTATCATTTTAAATGTGACCACGTGCAAAATGGTACTATATCCATGGAGTTTGTGCCAATCAGGCAACAAGTTGCTGATATTTCACGAAACCCTTACCCGATGCCTCGTTTGAAAATTTGCTTAATGACCTCCATATGATATCTTTTCGATCCCTTTTGATTAGTTTTCAAACTAATGGGAGAAGCACATATATAGGGGAACGATATGTATTTCAAAAATAATTAAAAGGGGAGAATGTTGAAAAATGAGCCCAAGATGCATATGAATTTGATTAATTTCCGAAAATACCCCTCATATGTATTTATTATAAAAATATGTGACACTAACTGCCATGAAGCCTTAACGCTTACATCATATGGCAAATATGTTGGGTATTCATTCTTTTGCGACATGCTTCGAGTGTAATCAAAAGTGGCACATTGCAAATGAATGTCCCAAGAAAAGATCCGGCAAGTCCAAGCAAAGATCAGAGTCCAATCAAAAGTCCAAATACGATTCCAAAAGTTGTTCAAAAGGATAAAAAAAACATGGAAACAAGAATCAGGACAAAGCTATGGCTGCTTGGTCAGATAATTCTGAGTCTGACCAAGAGACATCTTCTGAAACATCCGAAAAGGCCTACTTTTGTTTCAGGGGTTACTCGCAACCCTCAAACCATAGCGATATCGAACTCATCATTAACTGTAGACAAAATGCATGCACTAAACGAACAGTTAGCTAGTGAGAACCTTATACTTAGAGGTAGAAATAAAACACTTAAGGAACTTAGGTTGCAACACGACGATGAAGTTGTCACTTTAATAAGCACACCAATTCAATTAAAGCTTAAATACCAAGACGCTAAAATTGAGAATGAATCATTGAAGAGAGAGGTTATGGAAATCAAACAAGTCATCTCAAGACTTGAGGAGGAAATTACTTAGATCCAAAAACAACCTACTCCCCTAAAGAATTCGAAGGTTAAGGAAGTTTTTGAAATGGAAGTGGATGAGTCCAAAGCACAGACTAAACCCAACTCAACAAAAATTGTCTTAAAGCCTAGGCCTATTGCCATAGATCACGCTACACCTGCACAATCACTTCACAAAAAAGAAGAAGAAAGCACCCACTTCACCTAAGAATGCTTCAGCAACACAAACACGCATTTCACAAAGATGCTACCCCACTTAACTTACACATACATGTATGATAGAAGAGGTTTAAGGAGCTATGATCAACATAACCACTTCCCTCATACTAACTATGCCGCACCTTGATCGAACTTTTCTAGTCATCCAATCTCACCGGCAGTGTACCGGGTCAATTGTATTCTAGTAAGTGGTCAAGGTCGTATCCACGAGGATTGTGAGGTTGAACACCGAAAAGCTATTATTATCTTGATCTAAGTCGCAATAATACAAGAAGGTAAATGTATCTAAAATTCTACTCCTACAAATGGTGATAAATGATAAAAACCTAGCCAAGACAATGCATTGATCAAGCAAACCTCTATTAGCATCATGGGAATGAACTACCTACCAACCTTCCAATGGTGTTCAAGTGTGTGTTATCGGTGCACACCTAAGCTAGTAATTTCCTCATAATACGAGTGAATGAAACTACTCTATGCCTCCTCCTTGGTCTAGGTGTCCTAAACCTAATGATTCAACATGATTAAGTTCTTGAGTGCAATGAATGAACAATAACCCCCGGATAAGAAATCGAGTTCCAATTAAGGTCGATTTTTTACCTTCCGGTTTTCCTATCCTTTCTCCCACACCAAGCATCTCATTTCGGTCTCAACTAAGTGTGTGTGTGTGTGTGTGTGTGTGTGTGTGCAAGTGCTAGGTGATCATTCCAACACCAACCAAGCAATATATTGCAAATAGGAAAAGATAAACAACACACATGAAGCTATGAAATACAAACAACGTTCCCAATCAAGTAATATAGATTAAACTATCACAACAACATTATCTTGGCTAGTATAGAACTAGCCACTCATTAATATAAACACCAACATGTCAAAGCTAGTATTCATACTAATGAGATCAATTAGCACAAAGTAAAAGTTAATAATTTACCAATAACAAGCTACAAACTTGAAATTCGAACTCCATTCAATTTGCAAAAACATCAATGGGTTTTGGTACATCAAAAGAGATGAACTTCTTCCACTAATCCATCTTAGAAATCAAACTAACTAATCCTTAATGTTTACAAAGTAGTTAAGAGCTAACCTAGTGGTAAGATTTGGCTAGGAGAGCCCCTTGGGGCGGATTTTGTCTCCAAGGGTTCAAGAGAGGGTGGCAAAAGAAGATGGAATGGAAGAGATATCTAAAAACATATCTAAAATTGACTTCTTAAGCTGAAAAATCTGATTTCTGCACGCTTCCGGTGTGCACCAGAAGTAGTCTCGGTGCACACCGGCATCATCTCTGAAAATCTGCAACTCTCCGGCGTGCACCGGAAGTAGTCTCGGTGCACGCCGGTCCTTCATAGCATCTCAGTAAAATGGCTATAACTTGAGTTATAGACCTCTGATTGACGTGATTCAAAATGAGTTGGAAATCTAATTTCTTGATATACAACTCTCATGGATAAACTTTCTCCAGAAATTTCCTCTAAGATGGGTCAAATGTCCGTTGAATATGTGCTACGGTAGAAACGCAAAAGACAATTTATCCGTTTGAACTTGTTATCTTTCGGAACACTCTTCTTGCTCTCAAAAGGCATGTTTAGTCTCAGCACATGTCATCCATTGGGTCTTGGTCAACCTATAATCCTACAATACAACACAAAAATACCGAGCGTAAACCCGACACGACGCTCCGGTTACTATAACAGGTACAAAACCTATCAAAATATGATTTTTATATAATAATTACTATCTACACATATGGATGAAACTAAGAAAATAATGACTCGAATTGATACGAAAACATCAATAAATGCATGAGAAATGGGGATAAAACATCGTAAAAAGTATCATCTAGTTGACTTACATCACACCTAGCCTTTACCAACCTGCATATCATGATCCACGCATACACCAAGCACCCGACTACACCTATTGATTCCCTCAGTTTAACCTTTTTTTAGCCCAAATGTTGTATTAGCAAGATCAATTTGGAAATGGTGTTGATACCATCTCTAGTTACTTCCCAGAATTTTCAGTACTAGAGGTGATAGGGGATGAAGTTCCACTTCAGGAAAGGTTGTGATAATGAACTTGGTGGGTGCGGTGGAGGATGAACAAATGGATGATCAGGAGCATGATTGCTACTTTTTTGGCATTTACTGAAGAAGAAGATCAAGTGATTGCCATGTCTATTGGAAAACAACTAGGAAACAAAGGATGAATCTAGCCTTGGCAAATCAAAACTTAACTCTATGATCAACACCATAACAAGAATAAAGTTCTATTTACGTAAAACCAGTGCTCAGATATCAACTACAATGACCCAATCCAACCTAAGGGTAGATTAGAAAAATCCGCTCAACAAGTGAAAAATTTGTGACAATCGCACACATTAACCTTAATTTTGAAGAAGAAGAAGAAGACAATAACTTAAGAAAAGAGAGAGAAGATAAGATCTCGCAACACCAATTAAATATGAACAAGTGATGACATACACAACAAACATGGCCACTACTGAACCGGTTGTACCTGGCCGACAGAGCGGCAAATGTGCAAACAAAGACAACCTCCCTATTTTTTATACACACTACAATCCCAACATCCATTACTACCGTAAACTGAAACAATAGGATCTCAAGCACAAGAAAATACAAAATCCATTGATACAATACCCAACATCATCCCCAACCTCAATCCTCACACTACTTGCACGTTCTAGAAGAAAATATACCAACGTTGTTAACAACACCTGCTCAAGAACAGGGCCACGGCCCTTACAAATCTCTAAAAGGTAAGAACATGATTATGTCCTAACATAAGATTTAGCTAGCACAAGAAGAATCACTAATTGGATAGTCTTATCTATCATCATCGGCATCACCTTCTTTGGAAAATGTTAAATAAGGAGTGAGCTCAAAGCTTAGTAAGAAAAACCATAATCAAAAGAGAACCGGGAATATTTTCAAATTTTGCAGATGATTAATGTCTTTATTACACGTGGATTAATTTAGAAAACATGCATAACTAACGCGAATCGCACAGAATGCTTGAATTACCGAGGGGGCCGCCTCAGCGGTATAGACCGCCACCTCGACGAATGCGCCGTAGTTCCAGATTCTGCTTTTTATCATCTCAACAAACCTGATTAGAACTTCAGATTAGGTTTCATTTAAATGCTACATAGTTCGGTCAATTGGAAGTTTAGTTCTTATTCACTCTGATAAACACAGAAGAAGCATATAATTTTAAATCAAACATTGCACGAGAAATAGTTAAATGACGTTACCCCAAAGACGATGAATGGTTTTCCTACTCATTATCTACTTTCTCACCTATGATTCGATCAGATCCATGATGATTGTAAACCAAAACAAATTTTTAATTCAAGATAAATCTACTTGTATTGCTAGCGTAAGAGTGAGTACTTTAAACTAAGAATAATGCAAAAGGTATGCAGTTCGTTCTGACACATGGCCTTAAATATAAGTTCTGTTCGACATAAAAGCTAAAAACTAAACCGACACAAGACATGATTCGTAAATTTGGAGCGATTTCCTAAGCCCGTTGTGGTGTGGACCTGAGTTGCTTAGGCGGGCCCAAATTCAGTCTTCACGCCCAACTTCCGCTTTGACCTCCCATCCGCATTCTTCGAGCCTTCTCCTTCAAAGACTTTACCTCTCGTGATCCTATCAAATTATATATTTGCATAGAAGTAATATCATTTCTCGGAAATGTCGTATAAAATCAAACACATGAACTATAAGTCACTAATCATGAAATTATCCCATTCAACCTATAATTCCTCCATAAATATCAAAGTTAAGCTCATATTCAGGATAACTTGAGTTATAATATATCCTAAAGTTGGCTCACATCAACGAACCCCAAATTATCGTAAGAGTCATGTGATAATCGACTACAACATTTATTGTGAAGTGGTTCTTTGTGTAACTAGAACCCCTTCACATATCAAAAATCTATATAGTTGTTACTTGAGTGTCTGGACATCAACAACTGTATCTTATAATCTGAATATTATATTCTCTTCAAGTAAAACTTAATTACTTCCAGTTTGCAAAGACTTCCATGACCCTTTTAATTAAATATTCATTCCTATAATTTGGAAAAGCGAATCCCGGACAAATAACACAATTCCTACGCATGCTTCAACATCACATCCAATCACTATTGCATGATCGTTTCGTCGAGGGGAAACCTTAATTGTATCAAAACGTGGCAATCCACACCACGATGTTATATATGACGAACCCGGTCTTAGGATAATTACACAACCATCGTAGATACGTGTCTCTTATATAGTAAGTGGACCATATAACGTACATATTCAACGATACACAAGTCTACGTGTCGACACGTTCGATAGATGAAGTATATCATTATCTTCACAAGATAGAAGACATCTGATATGTGCTAGTCTAACCGAATTAATAATGTCCTATTTATTAGTACATACGACTAGAGATTTTTAAGAACTAAGCCATTTATTGTGAATCGAAATCTCATCAATCAACATTACGATTTCTCTATTACGACTTAATTAATGAGCAATGATAGAGGCACAACGAATTGACACAATGGATTTACACAACATTCATCTACACCATTGATTATTGTGGACATTTATTGATTGATCTAGGTCTCACAATAATCAATGGTATAGATGAATGTTGTGACGATCCGTTGTGTCAATCCGTTGTGGCTCTATCATTTCCCTTAATTATAATGATGTTATATATACAATTTAAACTGGTTTATCGAACTTAAATGAAAAGTCAAAGGCTCTATAATGGCCTCCTCAATGACCATTGTGATCTAAATAAATATTTAATAACAGTATGCACCATTTATTATATGTATAAATATAAATGTGTAATAATAATGATCGACCCGATCGGATTTGGTCAACTCGATTGGATTTAGGCACTACAATAACATTATTTAGCCCTAGTCTCGCTAGTACATGGCTTCTTTGCGTGCACTCTTTCTTGGAACTCGTTTTTCAATTTCGGGTGTGCTTGGTTGAGGCCGAACAAATCTTTGTTAGGACTGCAGTGGCTCATAGCTTGGTCTTTTTTCTTGTTTGTTTTCTTTGTATAACATATACTCCATCCGTTCCAAAATAACAGAGGCAGTTGTGATGACAGTTAAAATATACCTATTTATGTCATCAATTCTAACCTTAAATCAGAGTTAATTATATATATATTTCATATTAAATCACGTGTTTATATTTATTATTTAATGATAAATGATTATTAATGTGATAATTGGTATTTAGCTGTTTTTATTATAAAAGAGCAATTAATTGTGTGATAAATGTCGATTTCGTAGATCGTGAACGAATCGGGAGGATAATTGTCATGCAATCGGAAATCTCAAGATAAATAAGGATGAAAATCGGAGCATTAATGAAGAGACAAATCAGATCAACATAGAAGAGTGAAGTGGGGAACAAGTCGAGATAAGCTTAAATTGAAAACGCCGTAAAGAGGAGGCTCGGTCGATCGAGCCATGCCATTCGGTCGACCGAGCGAATCGCTCGCTGGTCACCGAGCCTAATCAGACACGCGTGCATATCTTCCGGATTCTCCCTATGTCGGCTACAACTCCTATATAAACAAAGAACCACGATGCCGAAAACCACCAACCTACAAAACACAATACTACAATACTTTTAGTTTATCAATATAGTTCTTTTATATTATGTTGCTTCATCACGGAGGCGATGGATTCATCGATTAGAGATTGCATTAAAGGATCGGAGGACCCTCCGCTACACGAGGTAATGTCTATCCAAATATGTCATTTTTATTCGTAGATCTATTTTATTTCGTTATGGAGTAGTCGTTTCGTATTGATTTCGTGATGTAGTTAATTAACAAACCCATATTCATGTAGATCTAAGTCGACGAAGGCGTTTTATGAGCAAATTCTAGAGTCACCGGTCCAGATCTACCACGGTCTATATGGTTAGATCTAGCCATCAAGATTCTAGTAATTTTTCGTGAACGACTTTCGCACACTGCGTGCTTTCGCTTTTCATATACACATGTAATAGATCCGCCAATTTGTTACATCGTTCTCGTAAATTAATATGATATATTGTGAAAATTGCCATGTTAAATAGGACATAAGTTAGCCGATCGTTTAGGAGGTGTGCCAACCTCGTCCACGGTGGTTGCCTGCAGACGAGGTGACGATTTTAGATCGGCATCCCTAGTTTGGTATAGCATGCTTGTTATATGATGTTCTATCCGCTCCAAGGAAGGATTCGTAATTAAGCATAAAGATCTTCTATCCGCTCACTAAGTAGATCCAGCTTTAGGGGATGGCTCCGTGAGCCAATATATAATCAACCTTAATGTCTTTTTCTGCCTCGGCTAGATATACGATATGGGGAGTAATTACTACTAGCGTAATCAATACCGCTTGTTAGAGTCTTATAAAACCATAAAAGTAAGTGTTTTAGTGTTCACTCGTCGTATTGTTAGTCTTTGTGTTTTCTATCGTGTCAACCTTTATTTCTACGTTATTGTTGGTCGGAGACCGCCTTTAATCTATTTTTAGTTTAATAACGTTGTACTTGTTTTGGCTTCTAGTCTCTCGTGGGATCGACTTCGACTCTATCTAGCTATACTACGATTGAACCTAGTTCTCTTGCTAGTAGGTTATTTAGGTATCGAGTTATTTTTATAACTTGACCGTCGTCAAGTTTTTGGCGCCGTTGCCAGGACTCGTGTCATTAAATTGAGTATAGCTTATTTTATTAAAAGTAGATTCGTAAATATTGTGAATAAGAGTCATGATATTAAACAAAGGTCGTTAAAAATAATAATAATAATAATAATAATAAATAAATAAATAAAGAGTTCGGTCGATCAACTACGCTTCTCGGTCGACCGAGAATTTATTGTTTTTTTTTTTATTTTCGTTTCGCTTTGTTTTACACATTTTCGCTTTGTGTTTTTGTATTTTTCTAGTCTGTTTTAGTTTAGTTTTTATTTATTGAGTCTAGGATTAGCCTTTAAAGTTTCTAATAGTTTATTGTTATTTCTATTTTTGTCTATTTTAGTCTCGCCAAAGGCAAGAGCCTTGGCGTATTTTAATTGTTTAATTTTGTTTTTGTCTTGCAAATAAAAATAATAAATAAAAAAACAAAAACAAGCAAGCTACCCGTATTTCGAGGATCCAATCAAAGAGCAAGGCGAGGAAAAATCAAGGAGCACATCAATGACTCGGACATGGAAGGATTCTTGAATGAAGCCAACCAGGTAAATGGAAATAATTTTAATAATGCAAATTTTGTTAACCAAGTTGTGTCGTGCATGGGAAAGGCGACTTTGCAAAGCTATGCAACGCCCACCATTGAACAATTCATCCCTCGCTATCGAGTGCCTAAAAATATCTTTGAAGTTTATCACCCAAACCTAATGTCATTCAAATGGTGACAAACTATTCCACTTTTCATGGTATCCTGAATGAAGATCCTGGCATTCACGTGATGAATTTCTTGGAGATCGTTAGTACCGTGAAGCCAAAACTAGTTCCTGAGGATAACATTAAGCTGAGACTTTTCCCTTTCACTTTGAAAGATAAAGCTAAGCAATGGCTTTTCTCTTTAGAGGCTAGATCAATCACGACCTGGGAGGAACTGCTACAAAAGTTCATGAATAAGTACTTCCCTATCGGAAAGACCTTTAAGTTACGCCAAGATATCTTGGGGTTCAAGCAGCAACTTGGGGAGAGTTTTGATTAAGCTTGGGAACGTTTTAAGGAGTCCATGAGGAAGTGCCCTCATCATGATATCCCTCTATGGATTTTAATGCAAACCTTTTACCATGGATTGAGAGATACGGAGAAGATAAGAGTAGATGCCTCCAGCAATGGAGCGTTTGTTCTATTATCTCCTGAGGAGGCACGAGGAAAGATGGAGCAAATAGCAATGAATAGCCAATGGGTAGGTGGTGAAATAGCAACTATGAAGATGGCCGATAATTTATCTGAGGAGGATTTATCGCATAAGATCCTACATACTCTATTGATCATAAATGATAAGGTGGATGGTATGCATGAGAGGATTCAACGAGTGGAGGCGGAAAAGGGACGGAAACGATTAATCAACCAGAGAATGCGGGTACTAAAGAAGCCAATTACATTGAAAGACAGGGAATCAATATGGCGGTTACAAACCAAATCATGACCACCCCGAATTCGATGGAATGATCTAAATGAAGGGTAAAACCACACAACACTTATGTACCTCAAATAAGCTCAAACTTACGGTTGGGAAGTTGCACTTGAAAAGATGAGTAACACAATGTCTGACACTGTGAATCAATTAGCAAATTCCATGACTGACTTGGCTACAAACTTTCACCAATACTGTCAAAAGAATGATGCCAAAGTCACCAACCAAGAAGCCTTAGTCCAGAATCTCTCTCATCAAATAGGACAATTAGCTGAACAACTGTCAACTAGGCCTCTTGGGGGATTTCTGAGCAACACTGATAGGAACCCTAGGGATGTGAATGCGATAATGATTAGAAGTGAAAAGGAGCTTACTCCAACAATCCCAAAGAACGAGGAAAATATAGAAGATGTTAGGGATGATGAGGAAGAGCCTGAGGAGGCATTCACACCCTGCTTAGAAAAGCCCCCCGATGAGCAATTATCCTCCATCTCTACCATTTTAGGGAATAGTGATTGCGCAGAAATATCTTCGCGAAGTGAGGTTGTTAAGGCTGAGAAGCAACAACCATGGTTTAAAGATTATGTGAATTATTTATCCGGGAGATATTTGCCACCAAACTTGAACCAAAGAAGAAAAGAAGAAGTTCTTTGCTGGACCTTAAACACTATTATTGGGATGAACCCTATCTTTTAAGCGTTGCTTTCAGACAACATCTTTAGAAGATGTGTTCCCGAGAGTGAACTCCTCGATATACTTAAACATTGCCATACTTATGAAGCAGGAGGACATATGAGGGGACAAGGCTGGCCGCTAAAGTTCTCCAATATGGTTTCTATGGCCAAATCTTTACAAAGCTGCGCATGAATATGCTAGATCCTCATCATTCATGCCAAATGACGGGCAATATATCGAGGAGACATGAAATGCCACTAAGGAGTATCCTAGAACCGTAACTCTTTGATGTATGGGAATTGATTTTGTGGGACCTTTCACTTCATCCTGTTTCAAACCGCTATATTTTGGTGGCAATCGACTATGTGTCTAAATGGGTTGAGGCTATTGCTTCACCTACCAATGATGCAAAAGTTGTCTTGTGGTTTTTAAAGAAAATATCTTCACGCGGTTTGGAATCCTCGTGCCATCATTAGTGATAATGGGAGCCATTTACGTAATAAGCCATTTGAGAAGTTAATGGCCAAGCACGGGGTGAGACATAAGTTAGCTACCGCTTATCATCCTCAAACAAGTGGTCAAGTTGAGGTCACGAACCGAGAGATTAAGCGCATTCTAGAGAAAGCGTGAACCCAACAAGGAAAGATTGGTCGTTGAAGTTAGATGACGCTTTATGGGCTTATCGGATCTGCGTATAAGACTTCCATAGGTATGTCCCCGCACTGCATTGTTTTTGGGAAAGCGTGTCATCTACCGGTTGAACTTGAGCACCGTGCCTTATGGGCTACTCGTGTGTTGAATTTAGATGAAAAGTTAGCGGAGAAAAGAGATTGTTGGAATTAACTCGCCTAGAAGAGTTTGCATTGAAGCTTACGAGAATGCTCGGATCTATAAAGAGCGCACTAAGAGATTTCATGATAAAGATCCTTGACCGCACCTTTAAGGTGGGTGATATGGTTCTTGTTTACAATTCGCGCTTGAAACTTTTCCCGGAAAGCTAAAATCAAGATGGTTTGGTCCATATAAAGTGAGTAAAGTATTTCCTTCCGAGTTTGTAGAGGTAAGTCACTTGGATGATCGAAAGACTTTTGTGGTGAATGGCCACCGAGTAAAGCATTACCTCGGGAATCAATTTGATAGGGAGGAAGAAGTACTTACTCTAGGAAATCCTAGTTACAACTAGACCATCATGTGAGTACAGTCGAGCTAACGACTATAACCATAGAACTATTTCTTAAAACTTTCTTTTAGATTTGTTTTTGTTTTTGCTTTGAATAAAGTAGCATGCGCCTATCACGGTTTTTTTCATCTCGCCATGTTCCGAGTCTAAGTTCGGAATAAACGAGGTTTTTCCTTGATAGCCGTCATGTGAGTTTTTATTTAGTCAGTAAATCCTTTTGGTATTGTCCATGGCAAGATATAAAGTAAAGTGGCTTAAACTGCTTTTAGATATTTATATCTAATTATCGCCACATTATTTTATAACTTCCATAGACATGGTAGTTAACGATTTCGTGGAGCTTGTTTGTTTATACATGATATGTCCGCTCTCCACGACGTCTTTGAGGTTTACTCCGATATTGTTCCTTCACTTGGGAGCCGTTTCCAGAGCTAAGTCTTTTTCTTAAACTCATTTATTTTTGTCATTGAGGACAATGCCATGTTTAAGTGGGGGCAAGGGACTTAGCTATATGTTGAAAAAGTAAAGAGGAACGGAATATTGAGGCAATATTGAGCAAAATTAAAAAAGATTTTATGGATAAATGCCAAGTTGTTGAACTCGCACACTTAAACTTGTGAAGTTCTTATACTTAGAATTGATAGAAAGGAACCAAGTTGCGTGAATACGTGATCATATTATACTTTTGCGATAAATTGTTAGTAAACTTAAGGATATTCATGTCAACAATTGCAAATAGTTAGGTATTGTTCAACTACTCAACATGTGAATAGTTTAGTACCGCATGAGTTATAATACTTGAAAGAAATATGTGTACATTGCGTAGATAATTGGTTATGAGGACCTAGTGTCGATATTTGTCGATCGATGTATTCGGATCTTCTAGCCAACAAAAGCAGAGTAATAAGCTTGGGACGTACTGTGTTTGACAAAGTGCATTAAAACACTGGGCTTGTAGTAACATTACCAAGTAGCCAGCGCTTGTGGTAATATTCGATGCTATGCTCAATCTAAGATAGGGGGATACTCTACGAAAAGTTTTCTTCCTTGAGATTAGTAGTATTCGAAAAATATGCAAAATTGAAAAATTTTAAATTGTTAGAGGCTTTGAGTAGTACTCGGTCTCCAAGTCCAAAACCCTATAGATACGCTCTTGCTTATTGTTCTAGTGCTTTCACCATTATGAGGCATAAGAAGTATGAATGCCGATGTTGGTGAATTTTGATATGAAGTCCGCATAAGCTCTAATCTTGCTACATTTATATAAAACCAATGCACATGCACACAATCACTTCGATTCATAGCGAGTAATGAATAATGCTTATCGATGAGCATGACTGGTATGAGTTGACTCGAGTTTCTTGTGTAAGTATGAGTTGACCATGGAAAATGTTGTCTTTGGGAATGACTTATTGATGCTTTGTTCGGGACGAAGCAAAGTTTAAGTGGGGGCATTTTGATGACAGTTAAAATATACCTATTTATGTCATCAATTCTAACCTTAAATCAGAGTTAATTATATATATATTTCATATTAAATCACGTGTTTATATTTATTATTTAATGATAAGTGATTATTAATGTGATAATTGGTATTTAAATTGTTTTTATTATAAAAGAGCAATTAATTGTGTGATAAATGCTGATTTCGTAGATCGTAACGAATCGGGAGGATAATTGTCATGCAATCGGGAAATCTCAAGATAAATAAGGATGAAAATCGGAGCATTAATGAAGAGACAAATCAGATCAACATAGAAGAGTGAAGTGGGGAACAAGTCAGACGAAGCGAAATTGAAAACGCGTAAAGAGGGAGGCTCGGTCGACCGAGCCATGCCATTCGGTCGACCGAGCGTAACTGTTCGGTCACCGAGCCTAATCAGATTAATGCGTGCATATCTTCTGGATTCTCCCTATGTCGGCTACAACTCCTATATAAACAGCAGCCACGATGCTGAGAAAACCACCAACCTACAAAACACAATACTACAATACTTTTAGTTTATCAATATAGTTCTTTTTATATTATGTTGCTTCATCACGGAGGCGATGGATTCATCGATTAGAGATTGCATTAAAGGATCGGAGGACCCTCCGTCTACGAGGGTAATGTCTATCCAAATATGTTGTTTTTATTCGTAGATCTATTTTATTTCGTTATGGAGTAGTCGTTTCTGTATTGATTTCGTGATGTAGTTAATTAACAAACCCATATTCATGTAGATCTAAGTCGTACGATTACCGAAGGGAAAAAAAACCTGCTGTTTTTAAAATTTATATTTATAAAAAAAAATAGGTGCCACGTCAGCCCAGGAGGCTGCCACATGGCACATTGTGGGCAAAGTAAGTGCATTTGATGAGCCTATCATTTTGTTTAAACCGAAATTCTTTGTTGAGGTTCAGTCAAAAACTTGACAATCAGAGTGAAGAAAAATTGGGTTAAAAAAGGTTTTCTAATACAACAATTAAGTTAATAGCTGTCAAATCTCTCTTTTTTATTTTATTTTATTTACAGATACGAATAACATACAGTAATTACGTTCCAGACAGGACTCGAACCCAGGTCACCTTGTCAGGGTATAGCTTAGCTAACCGCTAGGCCAATGTATAAGTACAATAATTGTCAATTCATCAGAGTTGGAAATACTACTATTGAATATTCAGTGACTTTATTTATTTGTTATTTTATTATTGAACACTAGTCCCTTAGCAATTAATAGATATAAGAAGATAATTTTTAATAATTAGTACTCTCTTTATTTTTTTTAACTGTTGTTTTTCAGAATTTGTTTTGTTTTATTCATTTATTATTTTACATTTTAAATGCTCCATTTATTATTTATTTATTTTTCATTTTTACCCTACTTTAGTTTTATCAAGTTTTTATATTTCCCATGAACACAATAAATGTATAAAAAAAATACCACTTCCCAATGTCAGAGAATTAGTATAGTCACAACTACTACCTCCGTCCTATAAAAATTGTTCACAATTTAGAAAAAATTTGTCTCATAAAAAGTGTCACTTTATAATATCAATGCATCATTTAATGCTTTTTTTTTCTTTCTAAAGTTACCCTTAGTTCAATATTCATTTATTGCACTCATTTCACATCCCAAAATAAATATTTATAATTTAGTGAAGAATAAATATGTCAATACAATACTAAAACGCAACACATTAATTGATTTTCTTAATATGTGTACCGGATGAATGTAGTATATAGTACTCCTATCTACTCTCACGTAAATATTTTTTGGGAAGGGGAATTTTTTCTCAAGAAGTGGAAGGGATAATAATACAATTAAGGGGGAAGGGGCTACAAGGACAAAAAAAACACATAAATGGGTCTGCACGGACATTTTTATTTTTCAGATGTTATAAAGGACAAAAACAAAATATTTGGACAAAAATACCCCTTGTTACTTTTACCCTTCTACAAATAATAACGAAGAAACAAGTAGTAATGATTGCATAAAATGTCAGTAACATCCAATGAAAAAGTATTAACGGTCTAAAACAAGTAGTAATGACCCTTATTTGTTAAAAAATAAGTAATAACACCAGTAAAATGTCGTAACGGAGTAATGACCCGTAACATTAAAATGGAAAAGTAGTAATGACCTATAAAAAGTAATGTGACCTTAAAACAAGTAAGTGTGACCCGTAAAAAATAGCAACGGCCAATAAACAAGGCGTAACATCCCATACACAAGTCGTAACAGTCAAAAAAAGAAGTTGTAACATCTCATAAACAAGTCGTAACATCCCATAAACAAGTAGTAACCGTCCCAAAAATGTAATAACGTTAAAAAAATTAAAAGTAACAACCCTAAACGTTTTCAAAAAAAAAAAAAAAAATACAGGCTGCTTCATCGGCAACCATGGCCGCCGTTGCACAGCCGTAGGAAGCAGCAGCCGGATTTTTTTGCAGATGAAGCAGCAGCCGGCCATCTATGGCAGCCACTCAGCCGGCCATCAATTATCGCCGCCGCCATACGTGTCAATGTTACTTTTACGCAACTTCCGGCGGAATGCGGATGAGGAACGATCTTCCAGCCCACAATCACCAAGCCGCCGCCGCGCGCCTCCTCTCTACCGCCCAGGCCTCACTCTCTCCGGTAAATTCGAAGCAGATCTGGTTTGGAATGGAGGTTTTCAAAGCAGAGGAGGTTTCAAAAGCAGTCTGAGAGGTTTCAAAGCAGATGCGATTACATGGAATGGAGGTTTCAAAGCAGATCTGAGAGGAGGTTTCAAAGCAGATGGAATGATGATGATGCGATGGAATGGAGAAGAAGAAGATGCGGTGATGGAATGATGATGGAAGGATTAATTAGGTTTAAGTAGCAAAAGGGTATTTTGGTAATGTTACTTAAATTTTGTCCTTTCTAATCAACCATGTACTTGTAGCCTGATAAATGTATTAGTTTGTCCTTTTGGACAATAACCTATACAATTAATTTGTAGATAATATTTTAAAGCAAAAAAATATGGTTAATTTTGTCATTTTATCCTTTATTTCCGGCATATTAATAACTTTTTTAATTTGTATGATTATTCTCTGTGCGACTGTTAAAAAAACGAAGCGAGTATATAATTATGTTTTATTTTAAAACTTTACTTCTTAGATAGGATCATCTTTAATGTTTTATTATTAAACTAATCAGCCTCCCAGAACGTAACTATATACATGGTTTTGTTAAAGGGAAAATACTTGTATGGAAAGGAAAATTTGAGGTGACACGATCAAAATCACATATTTTAAATACATAATAAAACTTTGTAATTCATATTGAACTATATAGTGTCTCCAGACGTGTGGAGACATTACACAAGTATTTCACTTGTTTAAGATTGTAGACCATCAAAAGAACTAGGGGTTACTAAGGGTGCACGCAGTTTGTTGGGAGAAAAGGTATTATAGTGTAGATATTTTTGGGTAATACCAAGTTGGTGGTTGAGATTGTTTAAATTTATATTCTTTCACTGATAGCGGTGTGTAGGAGTGAGTTGGAAAAATCTCAACCATTCATATGGTATCACCCATAAATATATGTTGTATAATAATTGTTGGTCTCTTGTAAATGTTTTGGACAAGTTTAGAGAGGGGGGTGGGAATAAAATTGTCACTTAAAACTTTTTACGGAGTTAAGATAAGCGAACTAAGAAAGGTCTGTGACTTTTTCTGGCCAAAGTTAGATCTGTGGAATTAATTGATTAGCCTTTAAGTTATGTTGTTCTGTTTGAAAGTATATTGAGCTGAGTTTTGGTGAAACTCAGTTTGGTGTTTGGTGTGAGTTAAATTAGTTTGCTTAAGGCGGTTGATCTTTGAGATGAGTAAAGTAAAATAACTTGCAATAAAGTAAGTGCTTAAAGTAAATTACATTACAATAAATGCACAAATGAAAACACAATTTTATAAGCGGTTTTGGTGGCGTAATCCCGTCAGTCCACTCTTCCCCTGTGATGCAGGAGGTAAAATTCCACTAGTCTCTTTGAGGTAAAGGTCACAAAAAGTTTTAGTTGATTGTCCTTGATTAATCCATAGCTTCACAATCTAAACATTTGAATAACAGGTTGAATTGCTGCTCTCCAAATGCTTCACTGGTCCTTAAAGGGTTGAATAGTCTCTTCACCAGCTCCACCACACACAATCACCCAGACTGCAATCGACTGTCCTTGACACCCTAGACCGGATGCTTCACAGTCCAAACCTTTGTGATAATGCTGGAATTATCTCGGGTTGATTAGCGGTGCTTCTGTGGTGGATATCTGGTTGTGATTTGGTGCGTTTGCCGGTGGTGCGCGGCGGTGGAGTGGATTTCACGGTGGTGAGAGTAGTGGTGGTATAAATAAAGAATACAGAGAGTAGTAAATTTGGTTGAGTTTGCCTAGATTTCATAAATTGCATGGTGTCTAAAATGGTTACATTAGCCTTATTTAAAGGCAAGCTACATCTTAAGGTTTAACTAGTTACAATACGACGTAGTTGAGGACTACGTGACGCTAAGCGGGTTGACTGTCTTGTGGTGCCGATGTGGGGCGGACCCACTACACTAGGTCATTTTCTTAGCCTCTGTCATGTTTCTTTGTCGTAGCTTGCTTCTCTTGATAATGGGCTCGGGCGCTAGCAGCCCACTAGCACAGTGATTGGCCTTTGATGGCGAGCGGACCGAATGAGGATCCAGCGGGCGGATTACGGTTTAGGCATATCACTTGATAAAATCAAAGTTGGGTTGAATCAAGTAAGTGATTAGGACTTGTAGAAATCTTCAAGTGTTGAATCTTGATATGTCTTGAAAGCGCTTGAGCGCTTAGAAGATTTTACGGATCTTGCAATTTTAGCTCAAATGATGATGATGATGAAGATGTAGCAATATTCTTGTAAAATGCTTATAGCTCGGTGTAACTTGTAAAACTTGGTAATTTTGGTCTTTGATCCTTGTTGCTAAGTCCTCTATTTATAGTTGAAATCCAGCGTTCAAATTTTGAATCCTTCAAGCGTTCATATTGGATTTTATCATCATCTTTTCGAGACTTTGTCGATTATCCGTTCGACTTGTCGGACTTTCACCAATTAGAATGTGTGTTTTCCAACGTTCCAATTTTCCTTGAGTTGAAGTGATTAGTGACTTGTGCTTGATTATGATGATGTTGAGTTTTAACAATAATCGAGTTTGAGCATTAATTGAGTTTTACTATTCTTCAAAATTGAGATGCTTTATTCATCGATCCTTAAGTTTGAGAGGTAAAGTACACCTTTTATCTCATAAAAATAATTAAGATTACATTGTCCATATGTATCTTAGACCTTCAATACAAGATCTATAAAGTCAGTTTAGGTCATCACAGACTTACCTAAATTCAAACTTTACAGTCTCGGCTTAGTCTTCAAAAACTGAGTTTGGCCCCTCAGCCTTCAGTCTTCAAAACTGAGTTTGATCCCTCAGCCTTCATAACTGAGTTTGTCCCCTCAGCCCTCAGCTTTCGATATAGTCATCTGGGTTTGATCCCTCAACAAGACTTTCAGGATTAGATTTCAGCTTGAGTCCTGGACTCTACTAAAACCTATAACATTTCTATTACAATGCTTGCCTGAATTAACCTATACAAAATCAGACTCTAATAAATCCTATATATTTAATTTCTAGACATCTTTTAGTTTTTCATTATAACAGCTAGTTCCAGTACTTCATCAATGGGGTTAAATCAAACAAATAAATAAACAAGTGATGAATAATCATTAAAACACAATTTTATTGCTAACAATAACTTTTTCTCGTTTGTCGGTCGATCAGACGAGTTCCATAAAAAGCCTTAGTTAATATTTATATTTTAGTTTATATGAAATTAAAATCGTATTTATCCGATCTAAAACTCAACCCGCAGACATTTGTACAATTATACGTGTTAGATGCGGATTAATTAGTGGTTAACCTATCACTAAAGGTTTTCATCAAAATAAAAAAAAAAATAAAAGAAAGTTTTTAGATTTGCTCATTAATTTGATCATACTTTAAAATCCAAGTCGTGAAATGAAATTTATATATATATATATATATATATATATATATATATATATATATGTGTGTGTGTGTGTGTGTGTGTGTGTGTGTGTGTGAGACCGTCATATATGAGCGAAAGGAATTCAAAATTGCAGGAAAAAAAAATTCAAACATTGCACTAGACTACAGCCGTCATATATGACGGAATGAATTTTTAGGGCTAAAAACTCAAACTAGGGCATGGCAAGAACAAGGGATTTTGTAATAATATATTGAAAAACCTAGGATACTTTCACTTTTCATAGAAATATAAATTACTTGTCGTCACTATTAGACTAGTTATTAGTTTTTACTATTGTATATTGTTTTTTTCAAGTAAGCCATGTGGCACTTTGTAATAGGGTGGTAGGAAAATATAAAAGTTATTTTTTCAGAAGCTTACCGACGATGCTAGATCTCGTTTATATACTTATCTGTGTCGTATTTTCCTAGTGACAATTGATCAAGACTAAAACCCTATGAAAAGTGGAGATTTTTGTGTTTATGTTTAGAGTGAGCATGAGATTGTGAATTCCAAGTTGCCTACATATCTGTAAATGTTCAAGAATCAAGTTTTTAGTAGTTCTTGAGATTGTTTTTATAGAGGGCTTTTGCACAGGCATACTATGCACGTGTCCATGGTGGACTCTATTAAGTGTTCCTAAGAATTGGATTTGTTCATGTTTATCCCTTGATTTTAGGAGATAATCACGGGGTTTGAATATATATATATATATATATATATATATATATATATATATATATATATATATATATATATATATATATATATATAAGTGAGAAGATGATCATATATGAGCGAAAGGAATTCAAAATTACAGGAAAAAAAAAAATTCAAACATTTACCTTTAGACTACAGCCGTCATATATGACGGAATGAATTTAGGGCTAAAAACTCAAACTAGGGCATGGCAAGAACAAGGGATTTTGTAATAATATATTGAAAAACCTAGGATACTTTCACTTTTCATAGAAATATAAATTACTTGTCGTCATTATTAGACTAGTTATTAGTTTTACTATTGTATATTGTTTTTTTTCAAGTAAGCCATGTGGCACTTTGTAATAGGGTGGTAGGAAAATATAAAAGTTATTTTTTTGAAGCTTACCGGCGATCTTTGGATCTCGTTTATATACTTATACTGTGTCGTATTTTCCTAGTGACAATTGATCAAGACTAAAACCCTATGAAAAGTGGAGATTTTTGTGTTTATGTTTAGACCGAGCATGAGATTGTGAATTCCAAGTTGCCTACATATCTGTAAATGTTCAAGAATCAAGTTTTTGTAGTTCTTGAGTGTTGTTATAGATGGGCATTTGCCCTAGGCATACTATGCCATGTCCATAGTGGACTCTATTTCGTGTTCCCTAAGAATTGGATTTGTTCATGTTTATCCTTGATTTTAGGAGATAATCCGGGGTTTGAATATAAGATTAGAGTCTTAATGACTAAAGGATCTTTCATGTTTATCTTATATTGTAACATCGACTTTTAGAGAAAAGGGCAAAAAGAGTTTTTTAACAAAAATTCAGATTTTTGTTTTATTTAATTAAATTATTTAAAGTAAGTATATATATAAATATTCGAAATATATGTATTTAAAAGGGTTTAATGGGATTAATTGGTAATTAGAAAGATTGATGAGGACTTAAGTGGTAATAACTCCTTGGGGAGTTATTTTCTACAAGTAAACCTCCCACTTAATTGAGGGAGTTATCAGAATGTTTTTTTTTTAACAAGAAAGTTCAAACTCCTCTGAAGAAAAATAGAAAAGGAAAAGCAAAGAAGAATTCTTCCATTTTCTCTCTAGTTCTTAGTCGGTTTTCAGAATCGTTTGAAAATTCAGAATCAGCGGAAAGAGAGGATCGTTTTGGTAGTAAGGTTTCAGAGTTTCGTAAAGATATGGTTTTGGCTCTAAATCTAGAATCTTGAAGATTATATCTTGTTTTTGTGTTCTAGTTGATCAATTCATAGTTTAGATTGTTTAGAAACATTTGATCACAATTAATTTAGGTTTAATTGTTGATCAATTAGGTTTTAGTTGAAGTTTCTTTGAAGAGTCTTTGTGATCCTTCTTGTGGTGTTGCTTGGTTTGCTTGCTAATAAGGTAAGAGGCTCTTCCTAATGTTTAATTAAAGTTTTATGGTGTTAAGGTTGTGTTTTGGGTATGATTTGTGTTTAGAAATCATGCTAGTTGTTGTTGTTGTAATTCAAGGTGTTATAGCATGTTTAGGACATGTTTTGATGCTATTTGGATGTATATTTGATGTTAAACTTGGTTGGTTTTGATGGAGGTCGATAAAGTGCTGAAAGCGCATGTAGTGCGATTTGGTCGATTTGGCGCCCACGACTGTTCGAGAGAGTTACGTGAGCTCTCGAGAGCGATTTAGTGCGCCTCCCAAACCTGAACAGAGAGTTTAGTGAAGTCTCTGAAGCAGTTTTGGCGCGCCCCAAAGGTGTTGGCGCCCCCAACACTGTTTAAATGTTGTTTTGAGTGTTTTAAGCTACGAGATGAGTTCTAATTGTTATCTCTTGATCTAATAACACTAAATGAACATGAACAAGCCTGGATTAAGCTTCTGATGCATTTAGTTCCGGCACCGAATGTACTCTTCAAGGGAGTTGAAGTTCGGAACCGTCGGAAGGTATGAATGGCTTGTTCTTTGATGAATTAGAATTCATCAATGTCTTTGTATGTGCTAGGCCTTGTCCGTGTACAGTGGTCTAGGAAAGAGAGTAGTAGAAGTGAGGAAATTGCTTGAAAATACTTAGGTGGCTAGTTAACAATCAATAATAATTATGCGTGTGTAGTTAAAAGACTAAACATCATAACATTCTTGGTAAGGCACCTATCTATATCGTGATGTGTGGGCGGTGGATAAAGTGAATAGCTCTGCTTGTCCTATAAGCGGCTAAATGGCGGGGACTTAGCGAGCGTGTACACTATCGGGTCTTAACCCGTGGCTATCGGTGTGATCCAGCGATAGGTTGCAAAGCGATACCTCGTGGTGGGTAGCACCATGCATTGTGCCCTTGAGTGTCGATGTGACAAAGATAAGTTAAGTTAGAAGCGTTTAATCCACGACATGTTGATGAGCATGAAGTGAACCACAGAATTGAGTCGGTCTCATAAAGATAACTTAATAATAAATAATAAACCTTTGGTTGTGAGACTTGATTATACATTAGCTTCTTCCTCTTGCTATGTACTTTGTACTTACTTCAATTGCATATCTTTGTTTTGTGTGCTTTTGGGGTGAGAAAGGCGAACATGTTAGCCTTGAGCTCGTTGAGGAGTTCGATGATGATGGTCTTTGTTGATGCATTCTATTACTTTTACCGATTAAAGGTTGTACTATAGTATGTTGTAGATTTTTAAATAACTTTGTTGTACTTTTATTCCAAGTTTGTAAGATAAGGGTTGTATCTTTCTTTTGTAATATAAATGCGTTGTAAGCTTTATCTTTTTGTTGCAAGCTTTTCCTTTCTACACCTAGTCGGTTTGAATTCTATTCTAGTAGCATTTATGATTTTACCCGAGCCTTTTGGGCTTTTCGTTGCTTTAATTTTGATACGATGGCGTAAAATTTGGCGTATAATATTGGATTTATTTAATGTTACCGCATGAGCGTTCTCTTCCGGATAAGGGCTCGGTATCGAAGTGGGAGATTCTGATTGGTATCGAGCGAAGCGTCCTTGCTTTCTAGGCTTCCTTCCTTAAGATAAGATCTCTTTAGACCACTTAGAACCGTTACGATCTGCCTTGATCTTTCGAGAATGGCGAGGAAGCGGTAGAAATTTCCTTGCTAACCTAAACACATTCTTAAGATAAGGTATCTTAGATCTCTTAGAATCTTTTCGATCTTCCTTAATCTTGGTAGTAAATCCTCGTAAAACAAAGAATCCTTGGAGCCGTGGTCAAGTTGCACTAGGACCAAGTGAAGAGTTTTCTCAGGTGAAGGTTAGGTTGAGTTCTAGCTCACATCTTTTATGTGATGCCCTCAAGTTGTTTCTCTTAGGATCCTTAATAGAATCCATGTCGTCTTTTTGGAGCTTTCAGACTTTTCTCTCTTTTCTCTTTCTCTTGGAGGATCTAATGTTCCTTATTGCGCCATTTGATTTAATCATTTCTTTTATTTTATAATTTGGTGTTATGCAAAGCGAGAAAGCGATTTTGTTCATGTTTCTATAAGTCTTGTAATATCCTTTCGATGCTCAAAAATTCTGTAAATTTTCAGTCACTTAGAAAATTGCCTTATCTACAATTTCTCTTTTGGCATCAACTTAGTTTTCAATATGAATTGTTCATAAATTGCTTAACAAGGAGGAGTATTCTGTTCAGAAAATTCTGCAGCGGTACTCTTACTTATGAATCTGTTTTGAATAAGCTAAACACCTCCAAATGACTTGAATTTTTATATGTTGTAGAAAATTTTCTGCTTGGCAAATTTTGTTTTGGAGTCAAGTGCATATTCTTTATGGTTTGAGTACAATCTGAAACACAACACAGATTATAAATTTCTGAAATTATTGACAGCTTGCGGTGATCGCGAAAATAATTATTTTAACCAACCTATGCTTTCCAAAAATTTTGATTTTTGAGCAGCATATGTAAAATTTATATACCTACAACTTTTCTTTATACGTCATGTTAGTTTGGGTGTTCTGTGCAAGTCAATCATTTCATGGTTGATGTAAGTACCTAAATTTTTAAAACCATTTAAGTACTTGTTCATGAAAGGCTAGACACCATTCTTTCACCTTGGAAGTTTAGGTGTGGAGTTATAGGTGTTGGGAAGGCTTTGAAGCATAAGACTTTAACTTAATTGTTATCCAAAATAAAAGTTTAGTAGGTAGGTATTAAGTGTTGTAGATTTAATACCATACGTGACAAGAAATAATTACATGGTGACTTTCCAATCCCACATTTTCTTTGACAAGATGCTCTTTTAAAATCTTTTGGTTTCATACTTGGTTACCCCTAATTTCAAATGTTTCCTCATCCAAACTATTTGTAAACCATGTTCTAGCTAAATCATACATTTGAATCCTTTTGGAAAACTTCGGTAAAAGTTCTCTCATTGTAAAGTTTTGTTTTCCAAGTGTATCGTTCTTTGATGTGTCTTTTGTTTTTTTAATTTCTTTATGAAGATGTTTTTATCATGTCAAATGCTTTATCTAAGGAAATAAGTTTCTCATCTTCGAACTATTTTGAACTAGCAGCTGCATATCCTTCCATTGTATCATATTTAGCTAATTAGGACAATACATTTTTGCATCCTAGTGATTACCTTCAATACATCCCTACAAAATGTTTTAGTGCAGAAAATTTTTGTTTAAAGACTCAACTCTTTTATTAGATTTTTTACCACTTTGATAACCGATTGAAGGATCAAAACTCTCTCAAAACACCCATTTTAAGTACATATCCCTTTGTCTTCCGGTAAAAATATGTGAACAACCATTTCTTACCCAAGTGTCATTTAATAGTTCCAGACTATTTTTAGAAAAATACATAAATATATATACATATGTTCAAAAGTCACATCGATGATTACTTTCAAAATCTTGCATTTTTACTTCCTTACGAAATTTTGAATAAGCGAGTAGTCAAACCTCTTTTACGTCTCATGCATGCATTTTAAAGTTATGTTTTGATAAAGAATTTTAGCCTGCAACTTATTTTGTTAAGAGTATTCTTTGACAAAATTTTGCTACAAATGTTAAGTTGTTTTGTCTTATTTTAAACCTTCCCCCTTCAAATTGGAAGAAATGGCTTTCTGATTTTTTTTTTTTAAACAAAGGTTATCCTCATTCCTTTGAACATTTGCATCCTCGATGCAAATCTTTTGACAATTTCACGATAGTCCTTCTTTTGTTAGTCTTTGATCGACACGAAAACATGCATTATTTGAAACTCTTGTGTATTCTTTACTCAGTCGTCACTTATGATTTCTTCACGAAGCACTTCTCCGATTTATCTTTATCATTGAACCTTTGGAGAAGATGTTTCCCGTTTTAAAAAAAATAATTTGTTATATATATATATATATATATATATATATATATATATATATATATATATATACATATTTGAATAAGATTTGAAACTCCTTTCCCTTTCAGACCTTTTCTGTTGAATCCTTTAATAGCGAAGTAAGAAAATTAATTTTTTTGCATTCATTCATACCAATTACTTCAAGAGAAAGGAAAATGTTTTCAATATGGGTTGTATAGAATGATCTTTTAGTTTGCAACAAATGTCTAGCTTGAGATAACTTTTGTTTTAATTGATTTATCACAAGTAGCCTCATCTTGGTAAATCTTACATATCATCCATTTTGGGTTATCTAAACAAATCTTGTACTAAATGCATGTGAACCAAGTTCAAACCATCTTTCAGTTTTGTGTTACATGTCTCAAGATTTTCTATTGCTATCTTCTTTAGTAGTTTCAGCTCTCAAGAGACTTTTATAACCATTCTTACCTTTCTTCTGAAATCAAGGTGAGGGTATGTATAAACATTTATTTCTTGTATGTATTTTGCTAAAAAAATAAATTCTTTTACAACTCAGTCTTTGTTGGGCTACAAAATTGTAGTTCTTTGATAAACTCCTTTGTCAAAAGTTGTTTCTTGTCCATAGGAAAGCTTTGATAAGTTTGGTAGAAGATGTTTATATGGTTTCTTTCTTTGAAGACTAGTAAAGTTTGAAGTATGTCTATGGTTTGGGTGTACTATAGATGGATTAGTGCTGGATTGATAACAAGGCGGAGTTGAAGTTCCTTAAGTTAATAGTTAGTTTCTTGAAGATAAGGCGAATGTATAGGTCAAAATAACCTTTCTATAAGTCTGGAAACTTCTGTAAGGGTGACGAATGGACAAAGAACCTAGAAGAATACTACTTGTTAATTAATGGATTGACATATGACTTTTGGGACAAAGTGTTATAGGAGGAGCTTAAGAAGTTAGGTTAGTAAAGTTGAGTATAAGGTAGATGAAAGGTGTGAATAAGCTAGAGTAGTCTTTGAAGTGCGAAGTGCAGATTAGTTGTGATGGATGCGTTGAAGTCTTGATAGCGAAAATACTAAGGTCAATCAGTTGGAGATAATGTGTTGTTTTGAAAGTGAACTAGAAGGTAGGCAAGTTGGTATCTAAGATGAGCGTGGAGTGGGTTACGGCAAGTTTAGTGCGAAACTTCTCTTAAGGGGAAGAATGTAACATCCGACTTTTGAGAAAGGGCAAAAGAGTCTTTTAACAAAAATTAAGATTTTTGTTTTATTTAATTAAATGATTTAAAGTAAGTATATATATAAATATTCGAAATATATGTATTTAAAATGGTTTAATGGGATTAATTGGTAATTAGAAAGATTGATGAGGACTTAAGTGATAATAACTCCTTGGGGAGTTATTTTCTACAAGTAAACCTCCCACTTAATTGAGGGAGTTATCAGAATATTTTTTTTAACAAGAAAGTTCAAACTCCCCTGAAGAAAAATAGAAAAGGAAAAGCAAAGAAGAATTCTTCCATTTTCTCTCTAGTTCTTGGTCGGTTTTCAGAATCGTTTGAAAATTCAAAATCAGCAGGAAGAGAGGATCGTTTTGGTAGTAAGGTTTCAGAGTTTCGTAAAGGTATGGTTTTGGCTCTAAATCTAGAATCTTGAATATTAGATATTGTTTTTGTTAGTAATACCATCCATAGCGGAGGCGATTTAAGGATCTAGATCTATAAATTACACGTAATAAAATAACTAGATCTACATCTACAAGGGGTTGTAGAACATATCTCTTGGATCTCAAAATCCAAGTAGAAGAACATAATAGAAAACAAAGAAAGATGTGAAGAGCACCACGATCTTCCGTGCGTGTGATCAAGCAATTCCCGGTGGAAGGAAATCCTCGTCTCGAATCCTCCGATATGCTACTAGAGAAAAATCTCAAGATTTTCTCCTTCTCTCTCTTGGCGGAAAATTTACCTTCTCCTCTCTAAGAGGTGTAGGTCGAATTTTATGTGTGTCTTATGAGTTGGGAGAACTCTCATTATATAGGAGAGTAATCCTTAACCTCAAGGATTTTATTTTGCAAATAAATAAATCCAATAAATAAAAGATAATCCACAATATTCTAGAACAAATCTAGAATAATATTTATCTTTATTTCTTACCATAAATATTTATCAATAAATATTTTGTGCACATGTCTTATTAATCCACAAGAAAACTAATTCCTTGTTGACTAAGCATGCCTTAGTGAAATTTATCACTTGTGACCTAGTCACAATAATTTTAAACTATAACACACTAATTGGGCCAAGATTATGAAAAATGTCTTTTCACATATTTAATTATTTAGCCCAACTAATTTAATAGTCCACTAAACAATTAATTCACATATCGTTTTAATTAAATTCTAATAAGAACTAAATTAATATTATTAGGATTAAGCGTCGAGAATAGCTACTGCTATATTGGAGGCACGTCGGTGACCATGGACTAATAATCGGTGGCTCCGATAAATCAAATAAATAATTATCTTACGAGACGAGAATAATTATATTCGATAAATCAATCACAGGAATATGCCACCATAATCCGTGGTGAACTCCGATTATAAGATTATATTTATCTCCTCACGAGAATGATAATAAGCGTCCATTGATATAATCATTACATATGGATTAATCCTCCATTATTTATTCATTCTAAATCGGGAAGTTACCGTTAACCCTTTTTAGAACCTCTTATCCTTATTTACCATTAACCCTTAGTGATCAATTAATTCATACAACTCTTTGGTAGCTAATCGGTGTAATATGAACTCCGTGGATCGATCGGTTCTAGGATTAACAAATAAAGAGGCTGTCTATCTACTTCCAGAGAAATGGAAGGAATGGATTCGTATCTGTTATAACACGGACTACTCACTCAATCGATTACAATGCCAAGATGGGGTAATTCGGATCACAGGCTCGAGTGTAATCCTTAACCGTCAAGTCAAACCTCATGCTTGATTCAAGCGGTTATTTGTGATCACCTCGAGATTAAGATATATCCATAAATATGATCATCGATTGATTCGATAAGACTTCTACCGATCACGGAATTATATCGTGAACTCAATCAAATCGGTCCATCACTATATGATATATCTATCATATATAAATGCCCAGCTAGGTTCTCTTAACGAAAGTCGGATAAGACAATCACACCTATTGTGTTGCAGAGCATTAATATGCGTTAAAGGAGAGACCCGATACTCTCGATTAACTTCACTACGGGCTAATTGTATTTTAAGTACATCTTCCTAACTCAATCCTCACCGTGTATATCCCATTACACTTTGAGTTAAGTGATTGCATAAACAATATACTTTAGGGTTTTACTGTAGTGTAAATACTATTGTCAAATCGGTGAATATGAGAATAATAAATATGAATAATAATATCATTTCATTTATTAAATAAAACAATTACAAAATTGTCTTTCGAGCATTACACTAATGATTTTGTGTTCTAGTTGATCAATTCATAGTTTAGATTGTTTAGAAACATCACAATTAATTTAGGTTTAAATGTTGATCAATTAGGTTTTAGTTGAAGTTTCTTTGAAAGTCTGCTGATCCTTCTTGTGGTGTTGCTTGGTTTTGCTTGCTAATAAGGTAGAGGCTCTTCTAATGTTTAATTAAAGTTTTATGGTGTTAAGGTTGTGTTTTGGGTATGATTTGTGTTTAGAAATCATGCTAGTTGTTATTGTTGTTGTAATACAAGGTGTTATAGCATGTTTAGGACATGTTTTGATGCTATTTGGATGTATATTTGATGTTAAACTTGGTTGGTTTTGATCGAGTTCGATATTTTTGGTCAAGTTTTGGCACCCACCAGCGTTTGGCGCCCTCGACTGTTCGAGAGAGTTACGTGAGCTCTCTGAGCGATTTTAGCTTCGCCCAAAGCCTTTGGCGCCCCAAACTGAGCAGAGAGTTTAGTGAAGTCTCTGGCGAGTTTTAGCCCGCCCGAAGTGTTGGCTCCCAAACCTTTGTTTAAATGTTATTTTAGTGTTTTAAGCTATGAGATGAGTTCTAATTGTTATCTATTGATCTAATAACACTAAATGAACATGAACAAGGCTGGATTAAGCTTCTTATGCGTTTAGTTCGGCACCAAATGTACTCTTCAAGGGAGTTGAAGTTCGGGACCGTCGGAAGGGTATGAATGGCTTGTGCTTTGATGAATTAGAATTCATCAATATGCGTGTATGTGCTAGGCCTTGTCCGTGTCTAGTGGTCTAGGAAGAGAGTAGTAGAAGTGAGGGGCGGCGAAAATACTTAGATGGCTAGTTAACAATCAATAATAAGCGTCGTGTGTAGTTAAAAGACTAAACATCGTAACATTCTTGGTAAGGCACCTAGCTATATCGCGATGTGTGGGTGGTCGGATAAAATGAATAGCTCTCTTGGCCTATAAATGACTAAATGGCGGGGGGACTTTGCGAGCGTGTACACTATCGGGTCATAACCCGTGGCTATCGGTGTGATCGCGATAGGTTGCTGACGATACCTCATGGTGGATAGCACTATGCATTGTGCCTTGAGTGCCGATGTGACAAAGATAAGTTAAGTTAGAAGCGTTTAATCACGATATGTTGATGAGCATGAAGTGAACCTAGAATTGAGTCGGTCTCATAAAGATAACTTAATAATAAATAATAAACCTTTGGTTGTAAGACTTGATTATACATTAGCTTCTTCCCTACGGCTAAGTACTTTGTACTTACCTCGATTGCATATGTTGTTTTGAATGCTTTTGGGGTGAGAAGGCGAACATGTTAGCCTTGAGCTCGTTGAGGAGTTCGATGATGATGGTCTTTGTTGATGCATTCTATTACTTTTCGATTAAGGTTGTACTATAGTATGTTGTAGATTCTTTAATAACATGTTATACTTTTATTCCAAGTTTGTAAGACAGGGTTGAATCTTTCTTTTGTAACATCATATGTTGTAAGCTTTATCTCGTTGTTGCAAGCTTTTCCTTTCTACCCACTGAGTCGGTTTGTATTCTATTCTAGTAGCATTTATGATTTTTACCCGAGCCTTTTAGGCTTCCGTTGCTTTAATTTTGATACGATAACGTAGTGGTTTGGCGTATAATATTGGATTTATTTAATGTTATATCGCGAGCGTTCTTTTTCACGATAAGGGCTCGGTATCGAGGCGGGGCATTTCATATATATTACGCATGTGTGCTAAATATCGGGGATAGCTCGGCCGACTGCGTCGAGCCCTGAGCGCTATGACCCGAGCTGCGCTAACCCAACTCCGTTGCGCTCTCGCCGACTGCAGATGGTGAGAAGCGAGCGGTCGATCTCCACAGGGTTAAGATCGCCTTGGAAGGCTTAAAGTGGGCTCTCATATTTTAATGTTATAGTTTCCTTTAATGCTTGGTCCGTATAGGGGTGACACGTGGCGAGTGCGATCAACCTCCGTCACTCACTATTTTATACTAGAAAAGGAAGAGCCAAAGAGAATTTGGGAAACATTCCCGTAATTGATTTTACGATTAATTGTCCATTACAAAAAATCAGAAAAATAACTTATACATTTTTGGACCACCCTATTATAAAGTGCCACGTGGCTTACTAGAAAAAAACAATAATACAACAGTAAAAACTAATAATTATTCTAATAAAACTATTAATTAAATCACTTAATGATGAGCGAAGCTTACATTGAACACGGTCATGATTTATCCGTGGGATGCCTTACCTTAGTGGTATGGAAACTTGAATTAAAAAATAAAATAGAGACATAAGCACAGTTTACAAGTCATTAATGACCTTCCACTGAAACATATGTCTCATTACATATACCCGTCTACTTAAAACCTTAATGCGGAAAACTCGATGAGAGAAAATCCAGTGCTAATGAATGGCGTGGTACCACGTAACTAAAAACAAAGCAAAACTATGGAAACTAAATACAAAGATAAGCTTAGGTACAACTAATGCCTATAGATATATACTATCGCTCCGTTTCATAGTAGCGAGGAAGTTGCCAAAAAACATGATTAAGAAAGTAATTAATTGTATTGATTTTGATTAGATAAAGACTAAGATACCCTTATAGAAATTGGTGTAAATATTGTTGGTGCATTTAAGGCGGTGTATGGAAAAAATAAAGAGATGGGTAAAAGGAAAAGTGCATTAAATTTTGCATTAGAAGATGTTACGCCTCAGTTATTTGAAACAATTTTTTACAACTTGATGACGGTCAAGTTATAAAAATAACTTCGATACCTAAATAACTACTAGCAAGAGAACTAGGTTCAATCGTAGTATAGCTAGATAGAGTTAAGTCGATCCCCGAGAACTCGGCTTAAACAAGTACAACGTTATTAAACTAAAAATAGATTAAAGGCGGTCTCCGACCAACAATAACGTAGAAATAAAGGTTGACACGATAGAAAACACAAAGACTAACAATACGACGGTAGAACCTTTAAAACACTTACTTTTATGGTTTTATAAGACTCAACAAGCGGTATTGATTACGCTAGTAGTAATTACTCCCAGCATATACGTATATCTAAGCCGAGGCAGAAAAGACATTAAGGTTGATTATATTTTGGCTACGAGAGCCATCCACAAAAAGCTGGATCTACTTCGTGAGCGGATAGAAGATCTTTATGTAGTACGAATCCTTCCTTGGACGAGGATAGAACATCATATAACAAGCATGCTATACCAAACTAGGGATGCCGATCTAAAATCGTCACCTCGTCAGAGCAACCACCGTGGACGAGGTTGGCACACCTCACTAACGATCGGCTAACTTATGTCCTATTTAACATGGCAATTTTCACAATATATCATATTAATTTACGAGCGATGTAACAAATTGGCGGATCTATTACATGTGTATATGAAAAGCAGAAAGCGCGGCGTGGCGAAGTCGTTCCGCAGAAAATTACTAGAATCTTGATGGCTAGATCTAACCATATAGACCATGGTAGATCTAGACCGGTGACTTCTAAATTTGCTCATAAAAACGCCTTACGTCGACTTAGATCTACATGAATATGGGTTTGTTAATTAACTACATCACGAAATCAATACGAAGCGACTACTCCATGCGAAATAAAATAGATCTACTGAATAAAAGCGACATATTTGGATAGACATTACCCTCGTGAGCGGAGGGTCCTCCGATCCTTTAATGCAATCTACAATCGATGAATCCATCGCCTCCGTGATGAAGCAACATAATATAAAAGAACTATATTGATAAACTAAAAGTATTGTAGTATTGTGTTTTGTAGGTTGGTGGTTTTCGGCATCGTTAATTCTTTGTTTATATAGGAGTTGTAGCCGACATAGGAGAATCGGAAGATATGCCGCGTGTCTCGATTAGGCTCGGTGACCCGAGCGATTCGCTCGGTCGACCGAATGGCATGTTTCGATCGGCCGAGCCTCCCTCTTCTGGCGTTTTCAATTTAACCCGTCGACTTGTTCCCCACTTCACTCTTATCTTTGTCGATTTGTCTCTTCATTAATGCTCCGATTTTCATCCTTATTTATCTTGAGATTTCGATTGCATGACAATTATCCTCCGATTAAATTACGATCTACGAAATCAGCATTTATCACACAATTAATTGCTCTTTTATAATAAAAGCAAACTAAATACCAATTATCACATTAATAATCACTTATCATTAAATAATAAATATAAACACGTGATTTAATATGAAATATATATAATTAACTCGATTTAAGGTTAGAATTGATGACATAAATAGGTATATTTTAAGCTGTCATCAAAATACCCCCACTTAAACTTTGCTTAGTCCCGAACAAAGCATCAATAAGTCATTCCCCAAGACAACATTTTCCATGGTCAACTCATACTTACACAAGAAACTCGAGTCAACTCATACCAGTCATGCTCATCAGATAAGCATTATTCATTACTCGCTATGAATCGAAGTGATTGTGTGCATGTGCATTGGTTTTATATAAATGTAGCAAGATTAGAGCTTATCACGGACTTCCATATCAAAATTCACCAACATCAACCATTCATACTTCTTATGCCTGCGCAATGGTGAAAGCACTAGAACAATAAGCAAAGCGTATCATAGGGTTTTGGACTTGGAGACCGAGTACTACTCAAAGCCTCTAACAATTTAAATTTTTCAATTTTGCATATTTTTTGAATACTACTAATCTCAAGGAAGAAAACTATTAAGTAGAGTATCCCCTATCTTAGATTGAGCATAGCATCGAATATTACCACAAGCGGCGGGGCTACTTTGGTAATGTTACTACAAGCCAGTGTTTTAATGCCTTTGTCAAAACACAGGTACGTCCCAAGCTTATTACTCTGCTTTTGTTGGCTAGAAGATCAGAATACATCAGTCGACAAATATCGACACTAGGTCCTCATAACCAATTATCTACGCAATGTACACATATTTCTTTCAAGTATTATAACTCATGCGGTACTAAACTATTCTACATGTTGAGTAGTTGAACAATACCTAACTATTTGCAATTGTTGACATGAATATCATAAGTTTACTAACAATTTATACTTAAAGTATAATATGATCACGTATTCACATAACTTGGTTCCTTTCTATCAATTCTAAGTATAAGAACTTCACAAGTTTAAAGTGCAGAGTTCAACAACTTGGCATTTATCCATAAAATCTTTTAAATTTTGCTCAATATTGCCTCAATATTCCGTTCCTCTTTACTTTTTCAACATATAGCTAAGTCCCTTGCCCAGCCTTAAACATGGCATTGTCCTCAATGACAAAAATAAATGAGTTTAAGAAAAGACTTAGCTCTGGAAACGGCTCCCAAGTGAAGGAACAATATCGGAGTAAACCTCGATACGTCGTGGAGAGACAGGACATATC